>ML831863.1:0-38639 GCA_009831015.1 Picea engelmannii | reverse complement strand
AAACAATTGCCTTATATATCCCATGCAACCTAACAATCTCCCTCATGTAAATTTATACAATATTAGTTGATGTATGAGTCATTTTTACAGGAACAAAATGAGCAGCCTTTGTCAATTTATCAACTACTACCATAATTGAATCATGTTGTCTTGTTGTTCTAGGCAAATTAGTTATAATATCAATGGTTACCACTTCCCATTTCTTCTCTGGAATTGGTAATGGTTGTAGAAAACGCGTTGGGTGGCCATGTTCATCCTTCACTTTCTGACATTCAATACATCTAGAAATGTAATCTCCAACATATTTTTTCATTCATGGCCAAAAGAACTGGCTTCTTACTGCTGCAATTGTTTTCTAGTAACTAGGATGTCCAGCATATGGAACATTATGAATCTCTTTTAATACCAAATTCCTAAGTTCTCTGGAACTAGGAACGTAAATTCTATTTTTATGTATAAGTAATCCATCTTCCTTCATCTCATATTCTTTAATTTTATGTTGTACATTTTCTTGTTGTAATCTTTCTTTTACCCTTAGGTAATGTTGATCTGTGACAATAGCATCTAAAATTTTACTCTTTAAATTTGATTGATATATACTAACAGTTGTAGCATGCATGACATGTACTCTTCTACTAAGTGCATCGACAATTTTATTTTCTTTTCCTTTGATATGATTGATGTTAAAATCGTATTCACTTTAAAATTTCAGCCATCTCATTTGTTTGGCATTCAAAGTTGGTTGTTCAAAAAGATATTTCATGCCACTATGGTCTATTCTTAATTCAAATCTCTTCCCCGTGAGATAATTCCTCCACATATTCAATGCGTGAATAATGGCAGAAAGTTCCAAGTCATGTGTGGCATAGTTCCTCTCATGTTCTTTAAGTTTTATGGACTCATAACAAATGACATGTCCATTTTGAGTAAGGACTCTTCCAAGTCCTTCCTTTCATGCATCTGTACATACCACCAAACTTTCATTTAGGTCAACAATCTTTAAAATAGGAGCACTAGTAAGTAATTATTTCAACAAATTAAAGTTCTCTTTACACTCCATTGTCCATTCAAATTTAATTCATTTCTTTTGCAAAGAAGTGATGGGATGAACAATCTTAGAGAACCCTGCTATAAATCTTTTGTATTAACCAGCTAACCTCATAAAAGATATGAATTCTGAAACATTCATGGGTTTTGGCCATCCTCTAATGGATTCAATCTTCTATGGATCCACTGATATACCTTGTTCTGAAATAATGTGTCCCAAGAATAGATAAGTATGTCATCCAGGAATACTATGAAAACATTATCCAAATAATTTCTGAATATGTCATTCATTAAGAACATAAAGATAGTTGGTGCATTGGACAGTCCAAATGGCACCACTACCAATTCATAATGTCCATACCTGGTTCTAAAGGTTGTCTTATTGATTTCTTCTTCCTTGATTCTTACATGATGGTATCCCGATCTCAAGTCTATCTTTGAAAATATATTTTCCCCTCTTAGTTGATCAAAGAGGTCATCAATTATGGGTAGATGGTACTTGTTCTTTATAGTGGATTTATTAATATGTTGAAAGTCAATACACATCCTCAAAGTTCCATCCTCAAAGATGGTACTTGTTCTTTTTGACAAAGATTATGGGTGCTCCCCAAGGTGAAACACTTGGACGTATGTACCCTTTCTTCAACAATTCTTACAACTTCATTTGTAATTATTTTAATTCTAGTGTACTCATTATGTAAGGTGTTTTTGATACCGAGGAATCTCTTGGCACTAAATCAATAGATAAATATCTCCCTCTTTGGTGGCATCCCGATTATTTCTTGGAATACATCTTCAAACTCTTACAGTACCGAAAATTATTCAAGGCTTGGCCCCTTTGTAATTTTTGGTTCCTCCACATGGGCTGCATACAATTGAAATCATTTTCTGAAGAATCTCTTTAGTTGTAAGGCTGAAATCTCCCTTATAGAGATGGTTCTTGGAACTCCTTTCACAGTGCTTTGTTTTCCTTCTTCATCAAGACATCTAAATGTCTTGTTATGACAATCTAGGACAACATGATGCTTGTCCAACCAATCCATTCCAATTAGAATATCATAAGACCCCAATGGTATAATATTTATATCGTCATTATAATTCACACCATTAATACTTATAGAACAACCTCTGACCATATCATGGATTCTCCTTTTGGTTCCAATGGCTAGCTAAACCAAGCTTGATTTTTCAAGCTTACTTTTCTTCAAATGTAATATATCCACTATTTTAGGATCAATGTAACAATCACTTTCTCCTGAATCAATTAAAATATAAACAAGTTTATTAATGGTATTACCTTCCACCTCATTCATATTGGATTGGTAATCTGCTTGTTGATCATCTAAGGTTGCATATATTCTTCCCATGTATTCTATTGTTGTAGCCTCTTGGATGTTGTGCATGGTCTTCACTTTGTCTTTTATGTGAGGGAAATCCTTGTACAAGTGATATTCTTTGCATCCCCAACATTGGATTAGTGATCTTCCCCTTTTTCCCAAGGAGTCTTTTCTCTTGGATTCATCCTTAGCATACTGGTCGGGATGACTTTTATTTGGGATATTTCTATTGAAAGGAGGTTTGAATCCTTTCTTTCTCTAATCAAAATTCTCATTCTTCTTATCCTTCCAAGATTTATGCAAAGAGTCTCTTCCCTTTCCTTGATCATACAGGTACTTAGCCTTCCTAATGGTCTCAGTCAAAGTCCTAGGTTCATCATATTGAATCTTATCTTTATAAAAGGATGGAAGTCCACTCAAAAACCTATGTAATTTCACCTTATCGTATTTTATAAACCCCACATACTTTAGCATCCCCACGAACTTATTTTCATACTCTTCCATGGTCATGCTTCCCAGCCTGAATTTAAAGAAATCATGCATTTTATTGTCATAGAAGTGCTCTAAAAGGTACTCCTTTTGAAAATATTTCTTGAACTTCTTCCAGGTGTTCCTACTCTCATTAATGTGCTAAACTTGATTCAGTTGATCCCACCACATAGCATATTTCCCATGTAAATGGTATGTGTAAATTAGGGCTTCTAGGTTTGATGAGTAGTTATGAAATTGAAAACAACATCTGATTCCAAGAAACCATGCTTCAACATCATCTTCCCTTTCCCTTTCACCATCAAAGGATGGTGGCTTAAGCTTCCTCATCTCTCCTTGAAAATTATCCAATTCATGTCTTATTCTTTGGTGCCTAACAGGAGACACCTCTGGACTACTCATGGAATCTTCAGATGCATAAAATTTTCTTGTTAATTAGGGAGGTGAGTGATTTCTATGAGTTTTGCTAGCATTTCTTGAATGGCCATCTCTTCTGGGATCATCTCTTCTTTCATGACATCTACCCTCTTCCTCTTGTTTTGAGTTTGATCCATTCTTTTTTTTCCTTTGCAATTGATTCAATATTTGCATCACTTGATAATTTATCTAATTTTTTTCTCCTACCAATCTCTCATATTCTTCTTTGTATCTTTGTACTTCTATTCTCAAGATTCTCACAGTATCTATCAATGTTTCTTGCTCCTCCATGTCCTTGTGTTTATTGGATTTTGTCTCTGCATTACCAACACTAATATTTTGACCTTTGGACTCTTTATCATGGTTGTAAGTTCCCTCTCCTTCTTCCATTTCTTGAATATGCATTCTTATATTGAACTGATATGTTTACACCCCATAATTCTGCAAAATGTGCAAGCAACCATTTTGTTAGAATTATGCATATTATAAAAAACAAAATTCCAAACAATGTTAAAGGTCCTTTTTATTCTAAATTCGTGATTAAATATATTATCACTCTTCGTATTATAACAATTCTATGTTATTCTCCTCTTAATCATCTTTCCAATGACTATAATATTTCCCCAATTCGATATCTGAGCTGAAAGTTATGGATTCCCGAAAAATCACTTTCATCCCTTTTTCTTTTGTTTTGCAATAGGATCTTGTTGAAATATTCCACAACTCCTTTAACTGGTACAAAATTCAAATTCTACACAAGCTATTCCTTCAAACCATTTTCCATGTGACCATGGCTCAAAACCACGGGATTATTCACACTTTAGTTCCTTTCTCTATTTTCTTCTACACAGGAGCTTGTTCGAACACAATGTTCGAGGGCTTGGTTACTTCTAGGCCCTTCGCACCTATAATTAACCCCTTTACCTTATCATGAGACCTGTGTTGGAACCAAGTCCTCCATAATTTGGCCTTCATCTATTCTCCCTTTTCAATCTTCCAACTTCTCCCAGAGCAAACTTCGTTGAAACCCTTCTATTATATCCACTAGCAGATAGGACGGTCAAGATTTAATCTCTCATTGACTAGACAGTCCTGCCCCATCTGGAGGCTTCAACGAGATCAATGACCGCGACTTACTCAGGTGCTCAGATGGATGAACCTTAATTAGTTCGGGACTTCAGTGCTCTGGGACATTACAACTCTCAAGTCGTTCAACTCCCCCGGAGTTTTACGCACCAAAGCACTTACCCTATCCTTCCACTATTTAATTTTACGGTCACGAGGAATCTCAGATCAACAACTCACATGAATTTTCTACTCCGAGACTCTAGGACATTTCCACTCATGATTTTCTCAACTCCTCTAGAGTTATAACTGCCGAACTGGTCATAAAGTGATGATGATCACTTACCGTTAGTTAACCCCTTCGCTTACGCTATCCTTCCACTAGCTTAATCTAACAGATAGGACTTAATAGAGTGTTGGTAGGGATGGTCCTTAATCATTATGGGACTTCAAAACTCTGGGACTCTGGGATATTTCAACTCTTGATCTGTTCAAATCCCCCGGAGTGATATTTGTCGAAGTGTTTATGCCATCCTTCCACTGCTTGATCTAACGGTTTAGAAAGGTCCCAAAGGAATATTAAATCGACAATATACGTGAATTCGCAACTTTGGTCTTCGACACTTTCGTAGGTAGGGACATTAGACACCCCCGGAGGCCATACTCCTGGAGAAGACATGGCATGATGATGTCACCTATGGTGATGTGGACCCATGGCATGTGTACCACGTGCCACTAAACAAAATGAATAGGTTGGGGTCCAAAAGGTACTGAATCTGGGTGACACGTGTCCCCACATGGTACCCCTATGACATGGCATACAAAATGTCATCAATTGAATGGATGTTCCACCATCTTTGCTCCAGATATGATGGCCTACATTAATCCTGAATTCTTTCCTTGATCTAACGGTCAATGGGATTTTGAGACTTCGGCGCTCCAGGAATCCGGGTTATAGCAGTTTTGAAATGGTTTGATTCTCCTATAGTTAAACTTCCCAATGTGGTAAACAACGAATGACCCTGACCAACGACTGAGATTTCACCTGAGCCTCCTATCAGATTGGACGGTCAGTGGGACTTTACAACTTCGACCTTTTTCATGTTTCTTCTTTGTCTCCCATAATCGTCGAAGCAACGAAGTTATGGAGTTTTCCATCTCTTGCTTGCTTCGATCAACAATTGTGATCACTCCCGAGATTCAAAAGGGATGACCGTGATTCTACGATCCTTTACAAAGTATTTCTTTTTTCACGATGCTCTAGCTTCTGTACAATCTTGACAGTGCTATCTTTCATGAGTTTTAATATCACAAGGACATATCCATTTTTAACCATAATACCATGTCCACAGTTCCAGCCCATACCAATCCAGTGTTTCAACCTGAATCTCTGATACCAATCTGTAACATACCTAGCCACCCATAGGGTGGGCACGCTACTTCAAGCTCGCTTCTGAACTAATTTTGAATTCTGATAATTTTTTTATTAATAAAGATGCATGAAACATTTACATGAATAGATCAAGATTCATGCTACAACATAAAATAAATGAACCATATGTCATGCACAACAATAACCAACAAGCATGCACATTATAGATACGAATTTTGTAATACCCCACGGTCGATCCCCTGTTGAATTGTAATGATTTTTAATGAAGTTTATAGGCTGGTGAGCCAAGTATTTACAAGTTGGGAGGATTATGTGTTTAATAGGCCGGAGAGCCTAGATGCTAAGGCCAAAGAGCCTATTTTTGTATATGTAATTATGCAAATTTTTAATAAAAATACATCACTGTGTTTAGACCAACCACAAAGAAATAGTTATGGGGGACTAAGATTCTCTAGGATGGGAAAGGGAAAGGGGGGATGAGAGGCTAGGAAAAAGGGCCTAGGCTTGAGGGCTTAACCTAAGGAAATATTATAATGTATTTCCTGAAAAATATTAAAGTTGGTAAATAAACTGAATTATGCTAAGTTCCTTTAGGGAGAGGAACGGAACTCCAAGTGGAGAGGAACAAGATCATAGAGAACCAAGTTTCATCTAGGATGCATGCAGTTTTATGTGAGAATTTCCAATGTTGTGGGGGTTCTCTCTCACCATTATGTCTCTCTCATGATTCCCACCTTTCTCACTCTCATCATTCTAACTGGTCTGGCCATCTTTCCTCACGAGTTCATTCTCAGGATTCTTGCCATCCCTTGTCCAATTCACGCATGCAGTGAACAGGCACGCAGCCAAAGCCATTTCCACCATTGTTGGACCCTTGGCCATTGTGAACCTCTATAATTGTTGAGTTGTTCCTTGCCTTACCTGATTTGGCTACTGTGGTTTGAAGAGGTAGTTTGTCAGGCCCGTGGTTGAAGAAGCAAGTTGTTAGGTCTGTGAGAAACACTCTCCAAGTGAGAGAGATTGTTGGGGAAGTGATTTCTCCTGGAGGGATTCCAGCAGCAGCTACAGAGCTCTGAGAATTTCTGATCCGGCTTGTTTCTGAAGCCCTGGAAGGGAAGTAGAGAAGTCGATGGAATATGGAAAAGTGAAGGTGCATATTCCCAAGGTCGAACAGGCATGTGGGGAATGAGAGTCTGTGAGAAATGGGAATAAGTAGGCTCCTTAGAGATAATCCTTCATGTTTCATTGTACAGCTTACCGTAGCCTTGTCCTAGCCTAGGATTTCCTTGCCCTGGGTGGATTTTAGTCCCATCTTGGGGGTGACCCACTGCTGATAGCTTGGAGTAGTGTGGTCTAAGGCTAGGAGGTTCGTGGAAGGTCTGTACGTAGTCGTTGGTCTTCTCATAAAAATATAAGTACCAATTCTATGTTAATGGTATGTTGTGTGTTTTGTACATGTGTTAGAAGGTTATCAAAATTGCCTGTATATATTGCATGTATGTGTTTATTTTTGCTTCTGCACGAATATGTGTATGAGAATAAAGTTTATGTCTATTTAAATTGCATTAGATATATATGTATATCAAAGAATGAAAGTTTTCAAGTGACATTGCCTGGCCTAGGTGGTTGGCTATGTTACAATCTGGTTTTTAGAGCAGTTTGGCTTTGAGTTAGTGGCGTTGTCCCCGGAATGGGTGGTCGGGGGATGTTACAATATGGTATTAGAGCCCATGGTTTCCACACTGAACCTGGATGGGCCACGAATGTGGAATTTGGAGTCAAAATTCCACAAGGATTTGATGTACAGAGTGCCAAGAGGGCGTTGGGGAACACCTTGGATATGTTCAGAAGCTCAGGAGGTATAGAAATTTGATAAACCATGACAGGTGTGGTATTGGGACGTATAGTTAAATTTGAGTCATTGGATTTATTGGGAAAGATACAGATCCCCCACAACCGTCAAATCGGGAGAAGTTGCATGGAGGTTAAGTATAGAAGTCCTTTGGACTTTACCCCTCCTGTTGTTTTAAAGAAATAGCAGAGAAAAATGTCGAAGTTATAAAGTACAGAACTAATCCAGACTGTCCATTTTCTAGGGACATGTGTTCGTAGATTAAGAAAAGTTAGTTTGGAGGTTGTGTGGTGTTCAGCAGTTAAATCCTCTGAAGTCCCGGAGTGATTCTTAGCCGTAGATCATTCGGGAGGAGGAGAACCATTGGATTTCTCTTGTGGTTTAACATTCGGGGAAATCCGTTGGAGGTTGCACGGAGAATAAATCGTCGAAGTCCCGAGTGCCGAAGTGATGTGACATGATGATGTCACCGGGGGTGACGTGGACCTGTTCTCCAGTCGACATTTCGACGGTTTCAAAAAAGTGTCCATGTGAAGAAATCATCAAAGTCCTAGGTGTCGAAGTGATGCGGCATGATGACATCATTGAGGGTGATGTGGACCAATTCAGCAGTTCGACAGTTTGGTAGTTTGGAGAAAGTTTTGATGACAAAAAATCCCTGAAGTCCCGAAGCATCGGGTATGACATGGCAGGATGACGTCACATAGGGTGATGTGGACCTACCTAGGTCTGCCACGTGTCACTCATTTTCATAATTTTGATAGGCCCTTAGGACCAATTAGAACATGACATGTGTCATTCGACGGTGGGGCCACGTGCCACCACTTTGATTGGTGACCACTATACTACGTGGGCCCCGGTAGGTTAAGTAGTTATGGATTTCGGCATTCAGGGAAAAGGTGTTGGAAGAAATTTTGAACCTCCAAAGTCTCGGAATCCCAAAGTTCCAAAGTAACGTGCCAGTGACGTCACCTAGGGGCGACGTGAACACACATGATGTGTGCCACGTTTTAGTGTGATATCTTCTTTTGAAAGGATAATTTTCCATTTATATATTGACACTTGTCACCCCTCGGATTGGCCCATGTGTCCGCTTCTAGTGTTATACCATGTGGCACCAGATCTTGCAGTCCAGAGACTTAGCACTCTGAAGGAACTTGGTCAATAATTGTTAAGTATGAAACCCCTAAAGCTCTAAAGAGTGGAGTAAATCCTCGTTGTTCATCGGGAGGGGACACGTGGAAGTAGATCCCATGGTCCGAAGGATTCAAGGTATAAAGAGTTGAGGTCAGAGACTTCCGGAGGCCCGAAGTCCAGAGTCCATTGTGATCATTGATCACAGAATACGTGTGGCACCAGATCCCAAGGTCTAGAGTAGAAGTACTCTGTAGGATTTGCGTTGTAGTTTGTTGTGAGTCGAGAACTCATGAAGGGCTGGAGTTAAACTCAACCATTGATCGGGGAATGACACGTGGAAGAAAGAGAGGGTATCTTCAATGGGTTGGCACTTCAGGACATTTGTTGTGATGTGTTTTGGAAACTGCATAAGCCCATAATCCCAGAGATCCTATCCACCATAGATCTGAGCAGAGAATGTGAACTGTAGATCCGCCGTCCTTTGTGATTTTTCTAGTTCGGCGGTCTGGGAAATTTTTTATGATGTACTTCAAAAAATTGTCGAAGCCTCAGTTCTCGGAGCTTCGATCCACCATAGATCTAAATGAGGAATAAGGAACGTTGATATGTATGTCCTTCAAGTATTCGAAGAATCTACGTTTAGAGAAAGTGTACGGTAATGGCGGTAGATCCTCCGAAGCCCCAAATTTTTGGAGCCCTGAAGGCATGAAGCAAAGGATAAGAACCTAGTTATTAATGCTTGGTCACAGACCCTAGTCACATGAATTTGGGGACCAAAGGAAAGGGGCTAGCACCCGATTTTTTTTTTAGGAGCATAAAAAGGGATTAGAGAAGGAGCCTGTGAGATTTTTAATTGTATATACCTACACCTAAAGGATTAAGGAAGGCTTGTAAACCTAAAGGAGGGATCTAGCATGGATCCAAGAGCTAATTTGACTCTGAGTTGGAAGAATCCATGTACAGGATTGCATCACTGAGAAGATAAATTGTTCAAATAACCATAACTTCCTGCTCAAAACTCGGAATTGAGCATGGAAACAACCATTGGAAAGGAATTGAACAGTAGAAGATAATTATTCACCCAGAAATTGGATCTGAATAGTCAATTTCTCAAGAAATTGGTAGAAAATAAGTCTGATATATATTAATGAATCAAAATGGTTCATGTTCATGAAATTATTAAGAATAGTTAGCCTGACAACGTTTTGTTGGTTGTACATTTTGCATAAATAACATCTGTCAGATCGGAGTTAGCACAAAGTGCAGAGTGATGGAGGATACCCAAGTAGTCTTCAGTCAAGAAGATGAAAACAAAGGGTTGAATGTCGAGTTGGATATGGAAGGAACCAACTCCAATGGACATGGAGGAGAAAAGGAGGAAGACATAAATTTGGCTAAGACCCTCAAAAAATTGCAGAGAGATGTCCAGAGCCACAAGGATGATAATGAGAGGCTTATGAAGGCCAAGGAACAATAGGAAGACTTCAATATGAAATTAATGAAAATCCTGGACATAATTGAAAAGAAGATGTATAAGGAGAGCGGCTCCAACAAATCAGGAAGCCACAAGACCCCTGAGGAAAAATAAATATCAAGGAGTGGTAGCAAACATCACCATCACTCCAAAAAGAATTCCCATAACAGAACACACAGTATCTCAAGTCCATACCCTGTCAGGAAGCATAGGAGGTTTGGGGTGGATGAGTTGAAAGGAGAAATGAATAAGATCAAACCTCCTAATTTTGATGGAGAGCACAAGAAGGATGAATATGTTGAGACATGGTTGCTAGGAATGAGGAAGTACTTCCAATCGAATAAATATTCTTCCCATGCAGAAGGAAGAATTTCCATCTATCAGGTGAAAGGAAAGGCATCCATGTGGTGGGATCATATTTTTCAAGTGCAGCACCTCAGAGAGAAAAATGTGACTTGGAAAGAATTCAAGAGGAATTTTGAGAAGAAATACCTAACCAACAGGTATTATGATAAAAATATGAAAGAGTTATTTGAACTCAAACTAGGAAGCATGACTATTGATGAATATGAAAGGATATTCTTAGAGTTTTTGAAGTATGTCTCCTTCATCAAGGATGAGACAGTGAAGATTCAGAGGTACCTGAGTGGGCTGCCATCATTCATCGGTGATAAAATCCAATATGATGATCCCAAGACTCTGGAAGAAACCATAAGGAGAGAAAAATGCTTATATGATCAGCAAAAATGAAAGCCTACTTTCCAGAAGGCTTGGGAGGACAAGAAGAAGTTTAAGAAGGAACAGAGGTAGGAGGGGAACAATCAAACTCTTTTTCATAAACAGTCCTCAAGGACAACCATATTTTAGAGAGCATAGAATGTTTGAGGCAAGTGGGAAAAGGCCGAGGCAGACACCCATTCAATGTTTGGGATGTAAAGGAGACCACAAGTGTGGAGATTGTCCTCACAAAGGTGACAAAGTGAGAATTTTCCACAATGTACAGCAAGAAGAAATAATGGAGGACATGGGTAGAAGTGTACCTAGGATCTATGTAGCCCTGTAAAATAAGAAAGCAGAGTTTCAATCGCACTTGATTGAAGTAGAAGGTATGATCAATAACCATGCCTTTACTATTTTGATAGATTTAGGAGCTAGTCATAGTTACATAGATCCTAAATTTGTGGAAAGATTGCTTTTTCCAATAAGAAAGAATGAGAAATCTTGGTTGGTACAGCTGGCTACAGAATCCAAGAGAAAAGTTGTTGAGCTAGTCGAATCATGTCCAATGGACATGAATGGGCTAAGTACCAAGGAATATTTGAACATATTTCCATTAGGTTCATATGACTGTCTAATTGGTATGGATTGGTTGGACCAACACCATGTTGTCTTATATTGTCATAACAAGGCATTTACTTGCTTGGATGAGGAAGGGAACCCAAGAGCAGTCCAAGGAATTCCTATGGAATTTACTGTCTGAGAGATCTCAGCAATGCAGTTGAAGAAGTGTTACAGGAAGGGATGCCAAATATTTGCATCCCATATGAAAGAAGCACCTAAGGATAAGGTGCCAAATCTAGAGGATCACTCAGTCCTAAAATATTTTGAGGATGTGTTCAAGGAGATATCAGGAATACCCCCAAAGAGAGATATTGATTTCTCTATAAATTTTATTCCTGGAGCAAATCTAGTATCAAAGACTCCCTACAGAATGAGTACACAAGAGTTGAAGGAGTTGCAAATGAAACTTGAAGAGCTTCTAAAGAAGGGGTATATATGCTCAAGTGTGTCACCTCGGGGCACCCCAGTCTTGTTCGTGAAGAAGAAAGATGGGACATTGAGATTGTGCATCGATTTCAGACAATTGAACAAGGTAACTATAAAGAACAAGTATCATTTGTCAAGGATCGATGATCTCTTTGATCAGTTAAAGGATTCCAAGATATTCTCAAAGATTGACCTCAAGTCAGGATATCATCAAGTAAGGATCAAAGATAAATACATCAGTAAGACTTCCTTCAGGACAAGTTATGGTTATTACAAATTCACAGTGGTGCCATTTGGATTATCAAATGCACTAGCTATATTCATGTGTTTGATGAATGGTGTTTTCCGGGAATATTTAGAGAAGTTTGTCATTGTCTTTTTGGATAACATCCTTGTGTATTCTAGGTTAGAAGAAGAGAATGAGAATCATTTGAGAATGGTGTTACAAGTGCTAAGAGAACACTAGTTGTGTGCCAAATTGAGCATGTGCTCATTTTATCAAAAAAAAATTCACTATTTGGGGCATATCATATCCGAAGAAGGGATAGCATTGGACCCTGGAAATATTGAGGCCATTAAAGGGTGGACAACACCTAAGAATGTGACAGAAGTCAGATCCTTCATGGGTCTAGCTAGATACTACAAAAGATTCATTGCAGGGTTTTCGAGAATTGCTCACCCAATCACTTCCTTGCAAAGGAAGGGGGTGAAGTTTCAATGGACAACAGAATGTGCAAAGAGCTTCCAGCAATTGAAGCAATTTTTAACCAGTGCTCCAATTCTGAGTATTGTTGATCCAAATGAAGATTTTTGTGCTTTGCATAGATGCATGCAAAGAAGGACTTGGTGGAGTCCTCGGCCAGAATGGGTTTGTGATATTTTTTGAATCCATAAAATTGAAAGACCGTGAAAGGATCTATGCCACTCATGATTTGGAGTTGGCAGCCATAGTGAACGCCTTGAATAAGTGGAGGCACTACCTCATGGGAAATAGTTTTGAGCTGAGAACATACCATAATGGTCTAAAATATTTGTTTGATCAGCCAACTTTGAATGCTAGGTAGAGCAGATGGTTGGAATTCCTCTATGAGTATGACTTTGATATTAAGCACATCAAAGGAAAGGAGAACAAAGTGGTTGATGCACTCAACAGGAGAGTGCATGAATTCCATGCTATAGCCATTATCATGTATCAATCAAAAATTAAAGGCAAAATTTATGAGGCTACAAAGGCTAATTTTCAATACATGGAATTGGTAACAAAATTGCAACAAGGAAAAATGCAGCAGAAAGTTGAAGATTATGAATTGGGAATTGATGGAATTCTCATGTATAGGAACATAATTTATGTACCCAAATCTTCTGAATTGAGGAGTACGATTTTAAAATAAATGCATAATGTACCTTATGCGAGAAACCCAGGATATCAAAAAATAGTTTCAGTAGTCAAGAGCCAATATTATTGGCCAGGCATGAAGAGGGAGATCGTTGAATACATTGCTAAATGTTTGGAGTGTCAAAGGGTCAAGGATGAGCATAGACACCCAGTTGGGTTGTTGCAGCCATTACTAATTCCTGAGTGGAAGTGGGAAGTGGTGACAATGGATTTCATCACCAAATTGCCAGAACAAGCATGCAACATGATGTTATCATGGTGGTGGTGGACAAACTTACTAAAGTTGCCCATTTCATTCCTATGAAGGTTACTCACAAGGAAACCAATGTTGATGATATCTATATGAGGGAACTAGCACACTTGCATGGCATACCCAAGACAATTGTGTTTGACAGAGACCCAAAGTTTACCTCAAATTTTTGGAAAGGGTTATTCAAAGGGTTCAGAACAAATATGAACTTTAGCACAACTTATCATCTCGAGTCTGATGGGAAAATAGAGAGAGTGAACCAAGTGATAGAGGATATACTAAGAATGTACGTGATGGAAAAACCATCTAAATGGGAAGATTATCTACACTTGGTATAATTTGCGTACAACAATGGGTACCAAGCATCACTGAAGATGAGCCCATTTGAGGCACTTTATGGCAGAAAGTGCAGCACACCATTAAGTTAGGACAACCTAGTTGATAGAGAAGTAGTTGGGCTAGAGTTTCTCAAAGAAATGGAAGAGAAAATGTTGAAGATTAAACAGAATTTAAAGGCCACCCAGGACAGGCAGAAAAACTATGCTGACAAGGGTAGAACCCACAGGGAATTTAAAGCAGGTGATCATGTTTTCTTCAAGGTGAAGGCCAACAGAAGTTCCTTGAAGTTTGGAAACTATTCCAAGTTGGTATCCAGATATTGTGGGCCATTTGAAATCCTAGAGAGGATTGGACTAGTCGCTTACATGATTTCATTACCTGCATCTATGTCTAAACATAATGTATTCCATGTATCATTGCTTAATACCTGATGTTAATCATGTTATTGGTTGGAATGTGATTCAGGTGGAGCAAGAAATCATTTTTCAAGTGCATCTGGTACTCATTTTGGACCAGAAAATCAAACAGCTTTGGAATCGAGCCATAGGGATTGTAAAGTTCCAATGGACCTGGTATGGTCCTGAGGATGCAACTTGGGAGCATGAAGATGTTATGTTGGCGAAATACCTGCATATTTTTTAATATTTTGAAAATCTTTCTGATGTTATGTAAATGAATTGCATTGAGGACAGTGCAAAAATAAGGGGAGGGGATTGTAATACCCCAAGGCTAAGCCCCTGTTGAATTGTAATGATGTTTAAGGAAGTTTATAAGCTAGTGAGCCAAGTATTTATAAGTTGGGAGGCCTATGTGTTTAATAGGTCGAAGAGCCTAGATGTTAAGGACAAAGAGCCTATTTTTGTATATGTAATTATGTAGATTATTAATAAAAATACATCGTTGCATGCAGACTAACCACGAAGAAAGAGTTATTGGGGACTAATCTCCACTAGTATGGGAAAGGGAAAGCGGGGATGAGAGGCTAGGAAAAAGGGGCTAAGCTTGAGGGCTTAACCCAAGGGAATATTATAATGTATTTCCTAAAAATACTAAAGTTGGGAAATAAACCTAGTTATGATAAGTTCCTTTGGGGAGAGAACGTAACTCCAAGTCGAGAGAAACAAGCTCCTGGAGATCCAAGTGTCATCCAGAACACATGTAGTTTTATGTGGAAATTTCCACCATTGTGGGGGTTCGCTCTCACCATTATGGATCTCTCATGATTCTCAACTTTCTCTCTCTCAACAGTCTGGTCGGTCTGGCCATATTTCCTCATGAGTTCATTCTCAGGATTCTTGACATCCCTTCTCTGGTTCACGCACGCACTGAAAAGACACGCAGCCAGAGCCATTTATGCCATTGTTGGACCCTTGGACATCGTGAACCTCTGTAATTGTTTAGTCGTCCCTTTAATTACTTGATTTTTCTACTGTTGTTTGAAGAGGCAGGTTGCCAAGCCCGTGGTTAAAGAAGTAGTTTGCCAGGCCTGTGAGCAACTCTCTCTAGGTGAGAGAGATTGTTGGGGAAGTGATTTCTCCTGGAGGGAGTCCAGCAGCAGCTACAGAGCTCTGAGAATTCTTGATCTATCCTGTTATTGAAGCTATGGAAGAGAAGTGGAAGAGATGATGGACTATGGAATAGTGAAGGTGCATATTCTCAAGGTGGGACGGGCATGTGGGGAATGAGAGTCTGTGAGTAGTGGGCGTAAGTAGGATCCTTGGAGAGAATCCTTCCTATTGCATTGTGCAACTTTCTGTAGCCTCAACCTAGCCTAGGATTTCCTTTCCTTGGGTGTAGTTTAGTCCCAACCTTGGGGGTGACCCATTGTTGATAGCTTGGAGCAGTATGGTCTAAGGCTGGTAGGTTTGTGGAAGGTATGCACGCAGTCAGGGGTCTGCTCATAAAAATATAAATACCAATTCTATGTTAATTGTATGTTTTGTATTGTGTACATGTGTTAGAAGGTTATCAGAATTGCATGTATATATTGCATGTATGTGTTTATTGTCACTTCCGCATGAATATGTGTATGAGAAGATTGTTTATGTCTATTTAAATTGCATTAGATATATATGTATATCAGAGCATGAAAGTTTTCAAGTGACATTACCCGGCTTGGGTTTATGGGTATGTTACACTCTGGTTTTCAGAGTAGTTTGGATTTGAGTTAGTGGCATTGTCCCCGGCATGGGTGGCCGGGGGATGTTACAAATTTCATAGATAAATAAATACACGGCGGAAATAAATATACAGGTAAATGAAACCATGACAAAGAGAGATCTTATCTTTAATGAAATGAATCACCAACTGGTTGCAGACCAAGAATGTTCCACCCAATCATAGACATTGTTGTTCCAAGTCTCAACAGTAATGTCACCCTCGAGTCAGGGCTATGAGTCCACAAGGATGGTTCCAGAGAGTCACTCATCTTCTCAAACCAGTCAGCATTCAATCTCTCACAGGATTCTCATCACACATAGAAATCCAAATTACACCAGCTCTCTTCTACCCATCCCGCACCACCAAGAGAATGGACCCCCTTCTCTGCCACACAGTTCCTCAAGCTATCCACCGCCTTCCAAAGCTCTAATTCATCTGGTCAAGAATCTCCATGTTGGGACTCTCGGAATTCGCAGCTGTGGGAAAAACTTAACGCATGCCCATGCATATCATACATGAAGGAATTAATTCATGGTCGGAATACACTAGCATTCATTATTTCCAACCAAACCATGGCTCCTCTCCACAATTCATTTTTCTCTCCCCCGCCAAGATAAAAAATTAATGAAGAATGGAGATTGGGTGAAAAAAGGAATGGAGAGAGAACATAATGAAAGGTGTGAACAATGAATAATGAACAATGAGTGAGTGATTAAATGAGTGAACCCCCAAACATACCAAAGATGGGTTTATATAATTCTTGGAATTAGAGAACCACATGGCCTTCCTCCAAGAAGCTCGTGTAACTGATATTATCCATTAAAACAAAATGGGTAAATAAAAATATAAAATAAACACTTAACCCCTCAAGCCCCCTCTCTTATGGAGTCATATCCCCCTATAACTCTTTTCCTTGTCCTTCTAGCATCCAATGATGTATTAATTATTAATAATGATCAAAACATTACATTTCCTAGGCACACTGGCCTCTTTTAATTGTTTGGGCACTCTGGCCTTTCATAGATTAACAAAATACTTTATTTAACACGGGGATCAAAACCGGGGTATTATAGGAACCATATGACATGGTCAGAAGGATGCAACAACTTTTGGAAGTGAAACAAACTAGAGAGCAGTTGTTTGACAGAGCACATAATCATCAGCAGAAAATTAAAGAAGTTTTTGACAAGAAGGTAAAGAAGGAATATTTTCATCTTGGAGACCTGGTGATCAAGTGGGATGCTCAAAGGAAGGATAAAGGAAATCATGGTAAGTTTGAATCTCTACGGGTAGGCCCTTTTAATATTTATGAAGTATTTCACAATAACACTTTTAAGCTACAGAATTTGGAGGGTGCTGAAATTTCTAGTGGCCTAGTCAATGGGAATGTTTTCAAAAAATATTTTTACTAAAGTCGTGGGTGGATTAATTCTATTATAAATATCGGTGTGTTTAGTTAGTTTTTGTTTCTCTTTTTTAAATAGTGACTCCATTCCCAATGGATAAGGCATTGGAACTGCAATTTTATAGGAGCCTCACAGGGAGATCCGCATCCCCTGTGGAGCCAGATGTTAACACATAGGATGTACAGGAGCCAAATTTTTTTAAATTTTTTAAATTTTGTTAGTTTAGTCTCAGAAGGATACCACTAACCTTTTTCAGTCATGTGGTCAGTCCTTCCTATATGAGTCATTTTCTTAAGCTTGTAGGTTTGATTCATAAGGTCATGTTCTCAAAGGTTTTGATTCATGTTTCATGTCAAATAAATCATGTTTTTATTTTCTCTTAAGTATAGAAAGTTGATCAGAGTTTATTTACGAAATTCTTGGTGTCGTGACGGTGGTTTTCATCATTATCAAAAGAGGGAAATATTGGGTCTTATTTCATATTGTTTTTAAAGGTCACCAATGAGTGTTTTATCCAAAATAGGTGTACAAAGGATCTTGAAGTCACATATGACCGTTTGGGAGTCATGTCATGTGTCAAATCAACTCGTTGCAAACTCTCCTAAGAGTTCGTAGTAAGTCAAAAATATATCATTTGACAAATATTTCATGATTACGATTTTGCAACAATGTCTCATGATGGATTCAAGTTTTCAGTGCCATCCCCTCATCAATCGTCTTCAAAGGGTTGTTTTCAAAAGGAGGATTTGTCAATTTTTACCTTCATTTCCATTTGCAAAGAGTGCGCTGCAAACTAGTTCAACTCCTTGTGAACTGTAAGTGCGCTACAAACGCTTGGTGTTGTGAACTCTCCTGTAGCGGTTGATGGTGGATTAAAATCTTAAAGGACTGTTGATTTGGTTTTCTACAACAAGGAGTGAGCTTTATATACTAGGTACTTTGCTTGATGTTCAAATTCCACTACCTGAAAACTTAGTATCATCGAGCCCTAGTTGTTGCAAGCTTTCTAATCATTTCAAACTGTAGTTGTTGCTAATTGTTTGTGATACGAACTGGATGTGCTACGAATCCCCTATTTTTGTCAATTGATAAAACTGTTATTTGACGTCGTTTTCACTCAGGTTTGAAAAAAAAAACATTTCACTCAAGATAATATTCCTCTCCATACCTTTGAATTGAAAATCCTTCTGATGAAAACCCTAATCTAAAATTTGTTGTTGCAAACTTAATCAGCGCGTTGCGGAATGAGAAATTTTGCTGCAAACTCCCTATTTTACTTAGTTTCTCTGAATTTTGTCTATTTTGGGTTCCATACATTTTTGGGTTGTCATATTTTCCTCCGATCTCCTAGCTCCAATATTATTTCAGTTCTTGCAGTGTTTCTTTAGAATAAAATCATTTTGCCAACAAACCCTATTTTTTGCAAAATCAAGCAATAAAACCCTAAATTCATCAGTTTCCATCACATACTCTAGTAGAAAATGTTATCAGAGGAGGGGATTTTGACTTAGATGAATAAAATTCTCCTATGGCAGAGTGTTCACCTATGGAGACATCCTTTAGAAAAGCAAGGAATTTGAAGAGAAAGAAATGTGTTTTTTCTCCACCTATTGCTACAGAATATGTTATTCCTAAAAGACCATTCACCAGATCAGTAGAAGGGAAGCATGTCTCTATGGAAGAGGGTGCATCCAAAGCACCAGATCAAAAAATAGTCAAAACCAAACCTCTTAAAAAGATAATAGAAATTATTGAGGTCAAGTCTCCTTCTGAAGAAAGTGACCCCACTTTCAAAAGGCTAAGGTGGCAGTTGAAAGATGTAAGGGTTGAGAATGAACAATTGAAAAATGAAAATATGCAAGCCAGGATTAAGATAAAGAAAAATATAGATAAGTATGAAGAAATTGTTGCAAAGGAAAAGCACATGGTTAAGATATTGTTACCTCTACATAGGAAAATGAAGAGTGTCTACAGGTAGAATAGAGCTTATCAAGCTGAAAACAGAAAGTTGAAGGAGGAAGTGAAACAACTGAAGGAACAGATTGCAAAAAAGAATCTGGAAATGTTTGCTCAAGTGGCCACTAGGAGACAAAGATGAAGCATCATATCTGCATCAATATAATCAGTTTTTCTATGGTGTCTTATATATGCAGGCTTATAACCCTAAGGAGTATTTTTTTCTTATGCTACTACAATTATGCCCATATGTTATTTTTTGCAAGTCACTTTCATGATTTAGAGGTTGTATTAGGCATTAACAAAGGTTTTAAGGCTTCTTGCACATATTTGGCATCAGTTGTTATGTTTTGAAAGAAAAATGACATCTACAGGAAAGTTCGCAGTGCATCATGTTGAAGGCGCTGCGAATGAAACAGTTTGTAGTGCACTTGATGTGAACTTGACGATTAGTTGGAATTCGAGATGTAGGAGGGTTTCCACCTATTAGAAGAGATTTGAGTAACTCCTCGGAGATAAATTATACATCAAGGGACACTTGTGCTCAAGATATAGCTGCATTAAGTCTTCATGCAATGAGTTGGTTACAGTTGTATTTATTACTACCAACAAATTCCTGAAATCTAGCAGTTTGTTAGATGTTGGCTTGTTTGTCTGTTTCCATGCCTCACCCAGGTGCATAATCCAATGTAGGAGTTAGGTGGCGAGTCCTAGAGGTACTTTTCATGCTAATTTCTATTTAATATGTAATCTAACTCCATAAGAGGATTCGAGTGGTTTTTTAGAGAACTCATATATTTTTTTTCAGACTATTAGTTTCCATACTATGTATGTACAGACTTAAGACTCTTTGATGATTGAAGATCAGTTCCTCTTCTACTATCACGGGTTATTTTATTGTCTTGCTTTGATGTTTGATATTGATGAAGGATTTATATTTAGTACTTGTTCATGAATTCAGTGAATGATTTATTGTTTATTTACTAGTGCAAGTGTTGTCAAAGCACACTTTCTTATTGATTAGGAGGTTCCTTCTTGATAAGAATTCTATTGTATATGTCTCAGAATTACCTGATGTAACTTGGTGCATATACTTCATATATTTCTTCTCAATATCCCATCCTTCCATTTATGTTTTAAATATCGATCTCAGATTATTCAAGCCTTTCTTGCTGGAGTATGTTTTGTGGAACTTTATGTTGATATTTTAAACTGGGTATCTCATCCATTCGTTACACTTGAACTAAAAAATTTACCTTTACAAAACTACCAATTTATGATGGATATTAGGCTTACACCTATAGCAGTCTAGGTGTGACTTCTAGTGCTAACACAGATGATATGTTAACTTGTCAGCCACCTGGAAGGACCTATGCATTTTATTTATGGGAGAAATGGTATAAATTTTAGTTGGATAATCAAAAGGAGTTTGCTAAGGTTTATCACAATTGTCCTAAAAAGGAAGAGAATTTGTTGTTTTAATTTTATCTTCACAAATTTTCACTTCCTCAACCTTTAAGGAGGTCTCCCAATCCATATGTGAGATATGTGAACCTAAGATATTTTTGTTCTTGCATGAGGAATGAAAATGATATTGAACTTAACTTATATTAAGATGGGGGGTTGAATCAATATAAGATACTTTTTACTTTATTTAACCATTCATCAATCATTCATTAGTTAAGAAACAATAATCATATATAAACTCAAATGTCAATACACAGAGTTTAACATGGAAACCCAGTCAGTAGAAAACCATAAACTTATCATTATAAATATATGTAGGAACCAACCTATTATTACAAATATTGTAGACACTAACCTACTGGAGACACCAATCTCCTTAACTGAGCACCAACTTAATGAGATTTAGGCACCAACCTATTGGAGACACCAATATCCATAACTGAGCACCAACTCAACAACACTTGTAGGCAACAACCTATTGATACAATATTTGCAGGCACCAACCTACTAGAGACACCAATCCCCTCACATGTGCATCAAATGAATAAAATATGTGTCGACACCAGTCCAATATCTTTATACACATAGTACTTTCGACTTCACCTGCATGCTTCATTCCACAGACAATCCCTCAAACCCTAGTCAAATGTAGCCTTCATACCCTAGCGAGCCTCATAACGTCATCCCAATAATATGATCCCAGAATGTAGCATCACAACCTCAAACAACACACATTGTAGCATCACAAACCTTCAATCCTTCATAGTGCATCTTAAGAATAAGAAAACTCCAAGAAGACTCCTCTTACACACCTTTAGACCCCAAAAATATACCCGAACTCCTTTAGCGTGCCTTAGATCATTTCCATGCACCTCATACTTGATCTCTTGCTTGTATACTCTTCAAATAAGCACATCTATCATGTATATATAGTATTTATGTCCCCACTTTCAGGGGCCAACCTGTAAAGATTGGTTGAGTTGACCTAAATTTTCTAGTTGGGTTGTTGAACAAAAAAATTAATTTCTCTTCATTCCTAGGGAGTTAGAGGGAATGTCATATACCATTGGAAAGGTCTCAAAATAAAATTTCCAAAAATACAACCTATGATACCATTTGAGCTAGGTATATAGGGTAAAAATTCCTTCAAATCTAGGGTATCCAAAATGAGCATCAAAAATCCAAAAATAATATTTCCAACAATCTCCATCTTGCAATCTTTATATTGGACATATGTAGTCTCTCCCTGTCTTTGACATCAATGACAACAATATTTCCAATAATCTCCCCCTTTTTCATTGATGGAAACCCTTATTCAATTATGATACTCTCCTAACTGCAACTTTCCTTGTGTCTGCAATTCTTCCTATATCTGCAACTTCTCCCCCTTTGACACCAATAAAAAATGGATACTCCCCCTGAGCTTGTGCTTCCCTTTACTAATGAGATGAGAGGGATATCACTCGGATTTTGTCTGATATATTCAAATGTATCTCTGGGAATAGTTTTGGTAAAAATATTTGCAACCAATTCTTTGGTGATAATGTATTTCAGCTTGACACTTTGCTCAGCTACATGTTCTCTTAGGAAGTGGTATTTGATTGGAATATGCTTCATCTTTGAGTGCATAATAGGATTCTTTGAAATGTTTATTGAACTTGGGTTGTCACAAATGATTGAGATTGGTTGATCATATTGTACCTTGATATCCTTTAATGTCTACTTCATCCATAGAACTTGTGTGAAATATGTTGTTGCAGTATATTCAGTTTTTTTTGTGGATAGAGAGACTGAAGTTTGCTTCTTGCTCAACCGTGATACGAGACAATTTCGTTGAAAGAATTATCCTCCACTCGTAAAAAAAAATTCATCAATACTTCCTTCCCAATATGCATTTGTATATTTCGTTAGAGTAAATTCCTTACTTCTTGAATACCACAATCCAAAGTCCAATGTTCCTTTTAAATACCTAAATATTATTTTTACTCCTTGCACATGTGTCTCCTTTCATGCAGATTCAAATCTTGCAACCAATCCTATTGCTTGCATGATTTATGGCCTTGATGTTGTCACATATAGTAGGTTTCTGATCATTGACCTGTATAGTGTTTGATTTTCTTCTGGAGATTCATCATCTTTTCCTAAATTGCATCATGTGATCATGGGTGTCCTGACAAGTGCACAGTCTTTCATTCTGAATTTCTTCAATATTTCATTGATATATGTTATGACCCAAAAGGGAAATATATAGAGTTAAATGTATATGATATGACCCAAAGGGGGGTCATATATGGGGCTAAATGTAAATTCAATTTGTAAATATATATGTAATAGGGTCAGTCTAATAGTAAATGGGCCTCATGTGTAGGTGTGGATAGGTATATATAGAGATCATGTATTCATTATTGTAGACATGTAAATTGTGATGTATTAATGTATTTTTTTATGTGGAGGAGGTTCTATTATTGTTTAAGGAGTTATTGTGTAACTTATTTGTCTTGGAGTTGTGCTCTGCACTCACATTTTGTACATGGTGTGTACTTTTTTTCTATTATGATATTTTAAGCAATTGATTCATTACCATGTTATGACCGAAAAGGGGAATATACAAGGTTAAATGTATATGACATAACCCCAATGGGGGGCATATATAGGGATAAATGTACATGAAATGTGTAAATATATATGTAATAGGGTTGGCATAATAGTAAAGGGGTCGAATGTGTAGGTGTGAATAGGTATATATAGAGATCATGTATTCATTATTGTAGACATGTGAATTGTAATGTATGAATGTAATTGGTTATGTGGATGAGGTTCTCCTATTCTTTAAGAAGTTATTATGTAGCTATCTATCTTGGAGTTGTACTCCATTCTCACATTGGTGTACATGGTGTGTACTTCTATTTTGTTATGATATTTTAAGCATTTGGTACATTACATTTAGAATCAAAGCATTGATCCTAGGATTTTGCTTCCTCTAGCAACTAATCTTGGAATTTTCTCTATAATTTTTTTTGGGGGCCACTTCAAAAAGTGAAACGTGGAGGTTATTTAGAAGACATATCAGGGTAACTTTGGTAATAATTTTAGCTTAAATTTCATTGTGTTAGCAAAACAAGACCGCAGAGAAATAAAATAAAACAAATGCGGAAACAAAACACAGAAGATACACAATACAATAAAGACACAGATTTACGTGGTTCACCCAGTGTGGGCTACGTCCACCAGAGAATTTGTCAGGTCCTTCCTTTATTATTATCCAGCAAATGTAGGGATACAACCTACAACAAAACCCGTTGTAACTTCATCTTCTTTCTCTCACAGTATCCTCTCTCAGAATACAATACTCGTCATCATACATAGCCGCAACACATTTTCCTCATAAAAGAGGGTTGCCTTCTAGGGAAAAAAACCCTAACATAATTTCTACCGTTAGATCTGTGACCTTATAATGAATGGTCCAGATTTACAATGAAATTACAATATACTTTTACAAGGCAATTTTTCCTGCGGGGGCTTCGCCCTCGAACCCCCCAGCCGAGGGGATAGGCCCTCCAGACCCTACAAAGGGGGTACCCCCCCCTGCACTCCCTCGCATGGAAGAGTGTACATACTTCTGGGGTGTAAAGTCTTCATGAGGTATAAACATGGCTGAAAGAAAGGACCTCTAAATCAGGAACATAATCAGGCTCCACAACCAACAATCTCCCACTTGGAGACTGATCTCAACAACTCCACCGTTGTTGTATATGTTGGACTCTGAACCTTCTTGGACCTAGAAAATTTCTCATATTCATATTCATTATTGAAGACCAACTGAAACTAAGCAAGAACTCAGTTTCTCTCTGGTTACTCCCTTTGTTAACATGTCCGCAGGATTCTGGCTAGTGTGTATCTTTTCCAACTTCAAATGTCCATCTTCCAAGGTGGATCGTATAAAGTGGTACCTCAACTATATATTCTTAGTCTTTGAATGGAATGCTGAGTTATTTGCAAGATGAATTGCACTCTCACTGTCACAATACAACCTGCTATTCTCCTTCTTCTTTCCCAATTCCTCCATAAACCTTTGTAACCAAATCATCTCTTTACTAGCCTATGTAGCAGCAACATACTCTATCTCTATTGTTGAAAGTGAAACAACCTTTTGCAGTTTCAAAATCCAACTTACTATTGTTCCACCTATAGTAAAAACATACCTTGTGGTGCTCCTCTTGCTGTCTTTATCACCTGCCATATCTGAATCAACATATCGTTGTAGAAAAGTGTCTAAACCTCCAAAACATAATGCATGAGTAGCAGTACCTCTCAAATACCTGAGAATCCACTTTATTGCCTCCCAATGTTCTTTTCATATACCTGCTCACAACTCTCACTGCATGTGCAATATCTGGTCTTGTGCAAACCATTGCATACATCAAGTTGCCAACTCCTGATGAATAAGGGACCTTGGACATGTATTTTATCTCCTCCTATGTCTTGGGACACATTTCCTTAGTTAATTTGAAATGGCTATCCAAAGGTGTACTAACTGGTTTTGCATTCTTCATTCTAAACCTCTCCAACACCTTCTCTGTGTACACACCCTGAGACAATGTCAATTTGCTATTTTTTCTGTCTCTTGTTATTCTCATGCCAAGGATTTTCTTTGCATCACCCAAATCCTTCATCACAAATGAATTGGATAATTTCTTCTTGAGAATATTTATATGCTGCATATTAGACCCTGCAACAAGCATGTCATCTACATACAATAGCAAGATAATATAGCTTCCATTTTCTAGCCTTTTAAAATAAACATAGTGATCAGAATGACATCTACTATAACCATGTTCTGTCATAAACCTATCAAACTTCAAATATCATTGACTTGGAGCTTGCTTTAGGCCATACAAGCTATTCTTCAACCTGCATACCAAATTCTCCTTCCCTTGGACCTCATACCCTTGTGGTTGTTGCATATAAATCTCTTCCTCCAAATCCCCATGGAGAAAAGTTGTTTTTACATCTAACTGTTCAAGATACAAATCTTCTACTACCACAAAACTTAGAATAGTTCTAATTGAAGTCATTTTAACAACAAGAGAAAATATTTCATCAAAATCTATACCTTTCTTTTGTGCAAACCCCTTTACAACAAGTCTAGCCTTGTACCGCTTTTCTCCTCCATCTTCTTCCTTCAACTTATAAACTCATTTATTCTGCAATGCTCTTTTTCCCATAGGCAACTGAACCAAGTCCCAAGTCTGGTTATTTGTCAAAGAATCCATTTCCTCTTTTATGCCTTGCTCCCACTTCTTTTTGGTTTCTACCTACATTGTCTCTTCATAACATTCTAGTTCACTAGAATCAGTCAACAATAAATAATACAATGAAGAAGAGTATCGTTCAGGGGGTATAGTTAACCTGGTAGATCTTCTAACAACACTTGCAGGTGTTTGAGATACATGCTGCTCCTATTGTTGTACATTTTGATTTTCAAGTTCCTTTGGAATTTATTTTTCAGTGATCTCATCAAGCACTGTGTATTCTTGTTTTTCTTCTTCTTGTTTCTTTCCCTGCAATTGATCTTTGTACATGACCTTCTCATTAAATATGACATCTCTACTCCTAATGATTTTTTTATTTTCATAATCTCATAATCGATAACCAAAATCATTAACACCATATCCAATAAAGGTTCACTTCTTGGATTTAAACTCAAGCTTTGTTCTATTTTCTTTATCAATATGGACAAATGCTTCACAACCAAAAGTTTTCAAAAAATGAATAGTTTACCTTTTTTCTTATCCATTCCTCCTCTGGAATTCTACCATCCAAAAATCTTGAAGGTTCTCTATTTATTAAGTAAACAACAGTATCTACAACATCTTCCCAGAACTGTAAGGGCAAACTGGCATGCAATCTCATACTCCTTACACGCTCCATGATTGTCTTGTTCATCCTTTCTGACACACCATTTTCTTGTGGTGTTCTTGGAACTGTCTTCTCTCTATGAATCCCATGGTATGAACAGTAATCATCAAACTCCTTGCTGCAATATTCACCTCCATTATCTGATCTGAGACACTTCAAAAATTTTCCTCTCTCATTCTCAACTAAAGCTTTCCATTTCTTAAAAGTATCAAAAACATCATATTTTTGTCGAATGTAATAAACCCAAGTTTTTCTAGTTGCCTCATCAATAAAAGTAACATAATAACGAGAGCCAACAAAATATGATACCTGAGTTGGTCCCCATACATCTGTATGCACAAGCTCTAACCTTTCATTCTTTTTTTATTTTCCAACTCTGAGAAATCTGACCTTCTTTTGTTTTCCATAAACACAATGCTCACAGAAGTCCAAATCAATTTGTTTAAGATCTAGCAGCAAATTTATTTTGTGAAGTATCTGCATACCCTTCTCACTCATGTGTCCTAGCCTATGATGCTACAGTGTTGTATCCACTCTTGTAGAAGCTAAAGAGATAGAAGAGTCAGTATTACCAGTACATAAATATAATGTACCTACCTTCTCTCCTTTTTCTATCACCAATGATCAGTTGATGACCTTCCACATCTTATCCGTAAATATGGATACACAACCTTCACTTTCCAACTGCCCTGTTGAAATTAGATTTTTCCTTAAATCTGGAACATGTCTTACCTCTTTCAACAACCATTGGTTTCCATTGCATTGCTTTATTTTTACCTTTCCCATTCCAACAATTTTGCATGGTGCATCATCACCCAAATGAACCTGTCCAAAATCACCTTGAACATAATCTAGAAAATGTTTCCTATGGGGTGTGGCATGAAATGAAACCCCTGAATCTACTACCCAAGACTTAGAAATATTATCTACAGAAAGAATCAAATCATCTTGTAACACATCACTTATTACATTTGTTTCCTGATTTCTCTCATGTTGTCCATCTCTTTGGTTCTTTGGAGCTCTGCAATCTTTCTTCAGATGTCCTTTCTTCCCACAATTCTAGCACTCTATATTTCCAAGTCTGGATTTGGATCTGCCCTTCCTAGAATTCTTGTTGTTCCCTGAGCCCTTTCCTCTATCCTTTTGTCTTCTCATGTTCTCCATGTTCAACGCATTACCTGATGTCACACCTTTGTTTTTCCGTCGCATTTCCTCATTAAGGATAACACCAACATCATCAAATTTTAAAGTATTTGAACCAGAGACAGAGTTACTTACAGCCTTGACCAAGCCATTTCATCTTTCTGGCAATAAGCACAAGATTAGAAGAGGCCGAACCTCATCATCAAATTCCACTTTTACAGAACTTAGTTGATTAGTAACTGTATTAAATTCATTTAAATGATCTGCAACAGACCCAACTTCTGACATCTTCATATTAAATAATCTCTTCATTAGAAATACCTTATTAGATGTCGAGAGTTTTTCATACAGTTTAGCCAATGCATCCATCAAATCCTTCATTGTCTTTTCTTTCGAAATATTGAAAGCCACCAACGCTACCAAGCTCAGCCATATCGTTCCTAGAGCCTTTCTATCAAGAATCTTCCATTCTTCGTCCTTCATGGTCGTCAGCTTCTTTGCTACTCCGCCCAATGGTAGGAATAGATCCTTCTGATATAAATAATCTTCCATCTGCATCTTTCATAACTAGTAGTTTTGGCTGTTAAATTTCTCGACCCTAAACTTTTCATCTTCTGACATTGCTCCCACTCGAACTAGGAACCCTCTTTTCCTGCGAGTTACCTTTCGCTCTGATACCAGTTGTTAGAAAAAAATGACCGTAGAGCAATAAAATAAAACAAATGCGGAAACAAAACATAGAAGATACACAATACAATAGAGACACAGATTTATGTGGTTCATCCAGTGTGGGCTACGTCCACCAGAGAATTTTCCAGGTCCTTCCTTTATTATTATCCAACAAATGAAGGGATACAACCTACAACAAAACCCATTGTAACTTCCTCTTCTTTTTCTCAAAGTATCCTCTCTCAAAATACAATACTCGCCATTATACATAGCCGCAATACATTTCCCTCATAAAAGAGGGTTGCTTTCTAGGGAAAAAAACCCTAACATAATTTCTACCGTTAGATCTGCGACCTTATAATGAACGGTCCAGATTTACAATAAAATTACAATATACTTTTATAAGACAATTTTTCCTTCAGGGGCTTCACCCCTGAACCCCCCAGTAGGGGGCCCGCTTACCCCAGAACCCCCCAGTCGGGGGGATAGGCCCCCCAGACCCCACAGAGGGGGTACCCCCCCTCTGCACTCCCCCGCGTGGAAGAGTGTACATACTTTTGGGGTGTAAAGTCTTCATGGGGTATAAACATGGTTGAAAGAAACCACCTCTGAATCAGGAACATAATCAGGATCCACAACCAACACGTTGTACTTTCGTAGATACACCCTATGGAAGATAGGGTTTTTGGCTAGTCCTATAACTAGTCTCAAACAGGTGTTCCAAGTAAAACAGTCATATCTTCTTCATAGAAGATTTAAATTCCATGAGACTAGTTTCATTATAAAGAAGACAATCTATAGTATTTTGGGTGCGAATTTAAAAATTGGTTATCCAGTTTTGTATGTGTGACATTCTCTACATGTTTGTTCTCCACAATAGGAAAAAATTCAGCAAGTTTTGGGAAAGTTACCATAACTTTCATTTGGCACACCCAATTTTGGTCAAACCTATGGAATTGTAGATAAGACATTTCAAATTACTACAAGTCGTAATTTTATACTCAGAGGGGATGAAATTTCATAAATACATTAGAAGGAAGGTCGGTTGGAAGGTTAGACTCCAAATTAGGGTTTCAAAAGTATGTTTACTTAAAAATATCATAACTTTTGATTGAGGTGTCCGATTGAACCGATTCAAAAGCCATTGGAAAGAGAAAATATAGAATATTATATTGGAATAAGAATTATAACTATTTTATATATTTTTTCCTAATAAATTAAGGTTTTAATTTGAGGTTTCGGTTAGACCTCAATTAAGAATCAATGGAAATGCCTAAATTTACAGGAGATGAAGATAAAGATGAAATCAATACCATGGAATGGTTGAGGATGGTAAAAGAAAATTTTAACAGTCATTTTCTGGAAATCCTTAAGTTTAATGATGAGTCTCTCAAATGGTGGTATAGCCTTGATGAAGGTACTAGAATCTCCCTCTCATGGGAAATTTTTGAAAACTTTTCTCAAATAAATGGATCAAGGATAAAACAAAAATGGGAGATGCATAAAATTCAAGTGGAACTAAAGGAATCAAAAGAAAGTGTATCCAAATTTCAAAAGGATAATGAAGAGATAAGAAAATATATTACAAAGAAAAATTATGAGTTCGTCGAGATGAAATATCTTAATGAATCACTCATTAAGGAGGTTAAGAACTTAAAAAAAGAAAATAGTAGCAAAGAAAAGTGGGAAATTGATTATTTAAGGGAAGAACTAAAAAATGGAGATGAAGAGATATGTAAATTACAAAACCATAACAAAAAAACTATTAGATGAGGTTAAGAGATTTAAAGAAGAAAAGAAGAATTATCAAAATCAAGAAGAAACAAGGATCTTAGATGAAGAATCTACCAAAAGACTGGAAGAGAAAATTTGTAAGAAGTTTGAGGAATCCCTAAATATTGATGAGGTAAAATTAGAAATGCAATCTATAATTGAAGAAGTACATCAAAATTTGATAAATGGGGCAACATTGCAGCTTCAAAAGGAGAGAGAAGATAAGTTTTAAGAAATTCATTAGAAGATACTTGAAGAAATTGAACTTCAACTAGAGAATGTACATGCCAAATATGATGGTATCATCTCCAAGGCTAGAGTAATCAAAGACCAAGCAAAGAGGATAAAGGATTCCATTATCTATGAAAAGAATATAGCTAAAAGAGGTGTGTAAAATGAAGAAAAACCGTCAAATGTGAAACCATATCGACCTCATTTCCAAGAAATATTTCAAGGAAGACAATAACATCAATATCAAAATTATCAAGGAAGAAGATGTAATACTCATCAATATTCATGGAATATGGAATCATAAAACCATTATTCAACAAGATACTATCATAGACCAACATCTACTAGAAATTAGAGAAGCTTCAACAACAATACATGGAATAAAGGGAAATAAAATTATGCAACAACTAACCACCAGGATTATGACTGAAAATAATTGATTTTGGATGTATGGATCATCATTAATGGAAAGAAGAAAGAGGGAACATAAGAAAATCATATTACATGGCTTCATCACATGCGAAACATTTAATTGCAAATCTTTGAGGACAAAGCTTTTTGAAGGAGGGTAATATGTTATGACCCAAAATGAGAATATACATGGTTAAATGTATATGATATGACCCCAAGGGGGGGAATATATGGGGACAAATGTACATATAATATGTAAATATATATGTAATAGGTTCGACCTAATAGTAAAGGGGCCTCATGTGTAGGTGTGAATAGTTATATATAGAGATCATGTATTCATTATTGTAGACATGTGAATTGTGATGTATGAATGTATTTGGTTATGTGGATGAGGTTATCCTATTCTTTAAGGAGTTATTGTGTAATTTATCTATATTGGAGTTGTGTTCCACACTCACATTGATGTACATGGTGTGTACTTTTGTTTTGTTATGATATTTTAAGCGTTTGGTACATTACATGAACCCCTTTCCCTATTTTCAAATGACATATATAAGGAAGATTTTATTTCAACCTTCCTACCTTTTCTTCTTTTCACACCTAGGTCCTAGAACCCCATCTCAGTATTCATCCTTGATTATTGTGTGCTTTATTTTTTATTAATAAAAGCATAGGCACTTTATCTTCTATTACATCAAACATCATAATGTTTTGCTTAATAAAAATAATCGTGACCAATATGGCCTTAACTAATGGAAGATGATAAAGATCATCGAACACAACCCGAAGTCATTCAAAATTGTGAATAATTTAAGCATTGTTGCACATAGAATGTCATCAGGTTGCATACAACATTGGTATTTGTTTGTAATAAAATTGATGAATTGTATGGTTGGAACTATAAGTGACATTATAGTTATGGCACATGGTTCTCATACGGAGTTTTTCCATGTACAACATATAGTGGGATGGTAGATCATGCACAATTCCTGGTTATGATGATGATGTCTATCATCACTCAAAACTAATGAGTGCCCATTATTCAAAGTATAAACATAAAACCAATAATATATATCACATGGCCATTTATTTAGCTAGGGTTCAAAATCAAGGCACTACAAAATGCAAAGTAGATTTAAAGAATACAACACTACATGAAAATATGATGGCATTGTATGCAACACCTCTTACATCCATATATCAATGTTCACAACCCCTTTTAAAATATGTTAATGTTGTTAAAAGAGCTTTCCATTATGCCACCAAATTACAAATTTCTAGAAAATTATGGGGCAAATACATTATATTTGCTTCCAACTAGGGCCTAATGAGAAAATTTGATATCAAACACTAAAGTCTTTTCATGGTCCTTAGCACAAAGAACAACAAAGTAGAGAAAAATAATCTTCTTCAAAGATTCAAAACGAATATAAACAAAAAAAACATGTGGTACACAGTTATGAATCTCTTTTCATATAAGATTCATCAAGCTAAACAAAAGAGAGGGTGTTTCTACATAGATTTGAAATTCTAGATCTCATCATGTGTACAACACACAACCCTTCACAAAACCAAAATTTAGGTGTGTAAAGGTTTTCTTATGATAGAGCTAAAGGGAAAAGGTTGTTTATCTAATGTATGAGTTTTTCATGTTCATACCTATCAAATATTGGTTGTCATTGAACTAGTAGTTCCTTCTATTATTCTTAAGATCCATTCATATATTATGTGGATGCATGCATTTTAACAAATCTAACAATTAACCGATCTCCCAGAATTATTCATTCATCAACTAACTACTTACAGAAAGTAAACATGCAATCAATCACAACACATAACACAGTTGTTACCATGGTTCACCCCCTCCTGGGCTATTTCCACAAAGATATGGCTTTTGGGCTCTTTTATTATAGCTTTGTAATATATGGTTTCACACGCACTACAAATCCATTTATACAATCACAAAATAGACTACATGACCCTTTTGAGGCTGACTAGATCGCACCAGGCTCCTCAGTCTGCGATCTAACCCTCAAGTTCTAGTTACTTGACTCTCCTACAGTTCAACAGCTTACAAAAATGTATAAAATCTTACAATCATTCTCCTAGCCAAGAAAAACAGTCTTCTCTAACATTCTCCCACAACAACAACAACCAACCCCCGACCTAGACCTCCTAGGTACTTATTTAGACTTATTTTTGGCTTATCCACCATTACAATCTCTTACAAAAACCCTAACCCTAATGCAGTTAGGTTTTCTTGTATGCACGCCTTGCATGATTTCCTCTCATGTGTTGTTTTCCTTTTTTTTCGACGCCGTTTTTCCTTTATCTCTAGCGCGCTCCCCTGTTTTCCGGTGTTTCTTTAATTCCTTCAAAGCTTCTTTGATTTTTCCCAAAATTGGCCTGCGCCAACAGATCCCCAACACTGACATCATTACTCGTCCTGAGTCACTCACGGACTCCAACATCTTTCATTGCATGTGTCAGTGCGTCGTACATCTCTGTTATCCGCTGGAATTTCTCATGATCTTGGTTGCTCTTCTCGGTTATGGCCTCTACCACATGTGCGATGATTGGTGGTCTTAATATCTCTCCCCCCTCCAAGCCTATATGATCTATGCTCACTTTCGTTGCGTCAATTAACACAACCCACTGCTCTGTCTTCCCCTACAAGGGCTCCAACTAAGCCTGTCTTGTCATCTTTTGTGTCTGTACTGCCTCTTCCTCTGCCTATAGGCTCTTCATTTCTGCGATAGTCATAATCTTCTATGACAATGAAATTTTGTTCTGTCGTTGCTTTACCTCTGTCATTTCTGTGTGAGATTTATCTTCCTACCCTTGCATCTCTTGTAGGCTCCCATCCTCTAAGAGTTGTGTCCATAGTTGGGCACTCTTCTCCAACAAATCTGTCATTCTATGTATGTTCTGGATGATGTTCTCTGCAGATGATGTCGTGTCTTGCTCTCTTTTCATTTTGACTTTTGAAGGAGTGTTAGGTATTGTGCGCTCCTCAAGTTCCTTGATCTGGTCTTTGTATTGTTGCAAAGTCTGCAATATCTTTCTCATCTTCTCTTCTGAAGACGCTCCCTCTGATTCTGCGTTGTTTGAGATGGATTGAAATACTACATGTATCTGGTTCTCCATCTCATCCACTTTTTTTTGTGCCATCTTTTTCTCATGCCCTTCTTGGCTGATGACTTCTTTTAATACGATATTCTCCTCCTAGACTATCTCTAAATTCGTCGCATCAGACCTTGCTCTAGACTAAATCTCTTGCACGATGCTGACCTGTAATTTATACAACACCTTTGTTGGAATATTGGGCAAAGCCAAGTCCAATGTCTCAATGTCTTTTAAAGGCTTATGTGTTATCTCCTCATCAAGAAATAGCATCTCAGGTGTTAATATAAAGTTGGCACTCCCCTAGACTATGATCTCCATTGTTTCTTGAGTAGGGACTCCTTCCCTAGCCTTCATTGGTGTGCCCTTCTGTTGTTGTTCTGCCTGTATCTTCAACTACTCCTGCATAGTTTTTACCTCATGTACTTGGTCTAGAATTGAAGCCCAATGATTCTCTTCATTTTCCTACACCTATGATAATCGATCTTCCACTGTCGTGGCTATCAGTGCCACATCATCTGTTTTCATTGATGTTTCCAGTGGTTTTCTGTGGGCCTTTGCCTTCTTCCTAGAGCCACTTTCTTTCTCCCATGTTCTCTTTCTTTGGTTCTCTGATGGCTCAGATGCCTCAATCATATCTGTATCCATGCTTGTACCCTACACCATTTCTTCCTCCATATGTTTATCATGTGTCTATGTTCTTATTTCTTCTGCGCGCACCTCCTCTGTTGTTCCTCTTGGTGCATGTTCTGTGTGTGGTGGTCCATGTGTAGAACCACGCTGTGATTTCTTCTTTGTCTTTCTTTTCTTTTGTATGGGACTGCTTCCCCCCTCTTGACCTTGTGTCTTCTTCTTCTTCTTTCTCACGCCATTTTTACCTGTCTGTTGCATAGGGATTGTTCTGTCCTATGTCCTAGTTTGTCATCCTAGCACCATCTTTAGGATCATTGGTGTTTTCCACTCTTCATACCACTCTTGGACCTCCATTTGGATATCCTGCATCATCACGCAGTAATTCTACTGTAGCCACTCCTTGGTTGGATCCCTCTTTGCCTGTAACCGCATATTATGGTGTGATGCTTGGAAATTCATTATCTATCCAAACTCCTGGACAGTTTTTGTGGAAATTCTCCATGTGTCTACCAACCTATTATGGATCTCCATTAAGTACAACGTGAATACATCGTTGTTGATTTTCTTTGCCTTGGTATCTATTGTGCTTCGAAGAGACGTGTAGCACATTGCACCACACTTTCATGTTCTCTGCAGGAACACGTTGTATGTGGGTTCTTATCATCCTACCAATGCAATGAGGATGATTAACCACAAGTAGTGGAACTTAGAGCCCCAATATTGTGTGTCCTTGCAATCTTCCAAGAAGGAGTTTAGTAGATAAAGGGCCCAAATCATCGAGTTCACCTTCGCGCACTGCGGTGCAACTGCTACTACGTCTGCAGGTACCTCATTTATATGCTTGCGCATTAACTTGCAACCTAACAGTATTGTTGCAAATATCGTTGCAGGATCGTTGATGTCACTGATCTTGATTCCCCTGTTACCTCTCTCTGCACCATACTTTGGTTTGATTTCATCAAAAATGGACTTTTCCTTTGTTATGTCTTCTAAATACTACTCTAGTATCTCCCCATCCGTGGGTAGCCCCATGATTGTTGCGATCAAATCAACATTGATAGGCATTGGCCTATCCATCCATAAAATCCCTCCATGTACCCTTTCTAGGAGTTGCTTGACACATCCATTGATCTGTTTACCATGCCCAAAGTGTGGTATATCCAGTAAATTCATTATGTCTATGTTGTAGAGCCCCAAGATCCATTGCACAGGCTCCAACAGTGGCGCACCTAATGGGCCCTCTCCCCTGCCCTCCAAATAATTATGTGGCGCTAAGTCTGGGAATTTTACTGCATTAGCCACATCATGGTTGGAGTATCTGATGGTATCTACTCCTCCAGCCATTGCATCATCAACCTTCACTCCTTCAGGGATCTTAGGCATCACTATGGCCAACTCTGCCTATTCGTGTTGTACGCATTGTGCACTGCTCTCTGCTCGTGCCTTTTTCTTCCCTTGTAGGGACGATACCCCAACTGCTGGTATGGTCTCGCGTTCGGTTTCACAATCTCCTTCTAGTTCTAGACCCTTCTCTAGGTGTTGTTGAGTCGAATTCGTGGCCTATTTTTCCTATTGCATCCCTTTTCTCATGGACGCGTAAGATTCTGTCATTTCTGCGTCCTCCTCTGGCTATCCAACCTTTTGTGTTGGGTGTTGTTCCTCCTCGATATGTATGGTAGTTGGCTCATACTCTGGTGTGTGAATCTCATCCACATCCATGACTATGGGCATCCATTGCGTCCCTGTTACTCAAGCACTACTTCTTGTGTTCTGCCCGATTCTGCTCAGCGCTCTGACTCTCAGTGGTGACATTATGTTAAGATTTGGACTGCTAACCACAAATCTCCACTAGATATCACAACTTCTCACTCTTTCGCGCTCAAATCTCGCCCTTCTTTCTTCTCCTTACTGAAAAAATGCAAATGACCACTTTTGTCTCCTTTTTCGACTTTATAGCGGGATGACGAAATGACAGTTGTGTCGCACTAACAATTGTCACTTTTTCACTTTTTCGTATGCACTCCACTTTTTATGTCTGTCAACTATTTTCCAGTGCGCAGTGTCTTCAACACTGGTTTTTTCTGCGGTGCACTATGAGCGCTAATAACTCTATCACATCAAAACTTCTAATCTGCTCCTCTATTTTTGTCTTTTTGTTACATTTATTCTTTTTATGGATTTTTGTATTTTTCTTCTAACATCTACTACATACACTATGTACATGTTTGTTTACTGCGTTGTAACTTTTAAGTGTTAGGAGGTCGAATGTCCCTATACAATTTCAGTCGACTCTCATTGATCATTCATTTCAGCTCTGCTCCTGTGAGATCTTTTAGTTGTATAATTCCCCCATCTGTGATAGTATTTACTTCATAGGGCCCTAGCCAATGCATTCTGAATTTACCAGGATGTTGTAAAAATTTACTGTCATAGAGAAAGACTAGATCTCCTTCCTTGAAACTCTTCCTCTTGATATGTCTATCATGTCAAGAATTGTCTCTTGCTTTATGTACTTCTTGATGAAATTCTGCCAGAATCTTATCTTCTTCCATCTCCATTAATTGATTTAGTGTTTCCTTTATTGCACATATTTCTGTCATGTTGATGATGGCTTCTACGTGCAGACTGGGTACCAGGAATTCCAGTGGTACCACTGCTTCTTGGCCATACACCAACCTAAATGGTGTATGTCATGTCAGCTTCTTACATGTAGTCCTGTGTGCCCATAGTACTGTTGGTATTTTCAAATACAAATCATCCATGTTGACATTGTAGATCTTTGTTAGAGCATTCTCTAGGATCTTATTGAAGGCTTCTACTGTTCCATTTGCTTGTGGATGGTATGGTGTACTCTTCTGATGATAAACTTCAAACTCCTTAGTCATAGCCTGGATAATGTTGTTGATGAAGTGATTACCTTGGTCACTTATCAAAATCCTTGGACAACCAAAGCTAGTGATCACTTGCTCAAATAAGAAGTTGTTGTCTCTGCGCTACAATCTTTTACTAGCACTACTTCTGCCCATCTTGTTAAGTATTTTATTGTGGTAATGATATACCTCGCTCCTGGCCTTTTTGTTGGTGGGTTAATTCATCCCACACATTCTATTGTTCATTTTCCAAATACCTTCAAGTTACTTGTGGTCTTAGGGAAATATCATCCCTTCTATTAGGTTTACCAACCTTCTGACAGACATCACATCTGTGGCAATAGTCCTTAGCATCTTTGTGAATTGTTGGCCACCATAGTCATGCACGCAATACCTTTTGCGCGGTAGGTTTTCTTGCATAATGTCCTCTAGCTATTCCCTCATTAGTTTATGCCAAAATCCTATGTCTTTCATGTTCTAGTATGCATTTTCTCAAAATGTTGTCTGCGCCCATTTTGTATAAGTGTCCTGCAATCAATTGATAATATCTGCAGCTCTAACTACTAGATTTTTCTTTTGTGCAGTGTTAAACTCTTGCGGTGCTATCCATGTACTCAAGTATTCAATAATATCAACAAAGCATTCATCAGCTATTTGGATTGAAAATAATTGTGCATCAGGGAAGTTGTCTTCCAAGTTGGTAGGTTCTTCTCCATTCGTTACCCTTAACATGTGATCAGGTCATGCATTTAGCTTCCCTGGTTTGACTATCACTTCAAAGTCAAATTCCGGAAATAACAGTAGCCATCTACAGATCCTCCCCCCTAACACTGGCTTATTGACTAGGTATTTGAGGGTTGAATGATCTGTGAACATATTAAAGTGTTTTCCCAATAAGTAATGTCTAAACTT
>ML831862.1:85401-103050 GCA_009831015.1 Picea engelmannii | reverse complement strand
TAGATTCCTTTTTATGTGTTGCCTTTGGTTGCTTCTCTCCTAGCTGAGTTGATAATGTGGCAGCCAAGATCAATTTGGAGCCTTTCCCTGTTTCCACGAGAAATTGCACCTCTATAGCGGCCTCTGTTATAGCCTATGGACAAGCCAGTTCCATTGTTGAGCGTGGGTGCCTATTTACTTGTCGCTTCCTTTCCTTCTTCGTGACATCTGTTGAGATTTCTCTTTGAGTTATGGCTTGCCTTTCTATTTAAAATCCCTTCCCCGGACAAACTACTCATTCCCATAATATTCCTATGGTGGCAAGGACAATGAATCGGGATTTGCCTGTCCTAAATTTCCCTTATGGCTTAGTACCTTGCTCATGCGGACTTAGGGAGGGAGTGACACTCAAAAGGGGAAGTTGTAGGCTCTGCCAGCATCCCCATGTTGCGAAGCATGGATTCAATCCCTTCACAGGCCATTAACTCCCGCGACATTAATGAAGAGGTGAGGGAGGTGGAGATTGTGCATGTTGGGAATGACATCAATTGCACATTCCCATGGAGTATAAACTCCTTGCGGCCCAATAGATCCAAAAACTCAAACTTCAACGTACTATCTCCCATGAACCAGAGGATGTTCAAGTACACATATCCTCCTAGCTTGATGATCAGTTATCCTGAAAAACATTTGTGCTGGAAAGCCACGAGGAGGTGGATTCCAGGTGGAGTGTGGACCCGAGGGGACTGATGCATTAGGGGGGAGCTAGGAAAAAAATATTTCCCATGAATTCCATGTGACCTAGGGCTCTTCCTATGTCTCGATTAGTTGCTCGTCTGTGATCCCATTGTTTATTCGTTGAATATGATAGAAGGAAGGGAGGATGGAAGATAGCATATCTATGGTTCTTTCTATGAGCCTTTTCATATTTGAATTCTTCAGGGTTGTTTTTCTAATGAAGTACCTAATTATATTCTTGGAGTCCCATAGAATGATCAACTTGTTGAGTCGTCAATCCTGTACTAGTTGATCTCCTTTGAAAATTGCATAGGCCTCTGCTAAATTATTGGTGGTTATACCCAAGTTCCACGAGTAAGTTAGCAATCTTTGTCCTCTAGGGTTGAAAAAAACCCCTCCTGCACCTGCCTCTCCTGAGTTCCCTTTTGAAGCACCATCGAAACATAGAGCATGACTCTTTAGGGAAATTAGCCACTTTTTGAAATCTTGGGGGGGGGGAATTGAAGCTGCCAGCATGATGACTTTCTTGGCAAGGTGATGGGGTGGACTTCTAGGAGGTTTAGTTTATTTATCTAGACTTCTTCTTCTACTTGCAAAGGACCCCCTTCCCGGGTTGTTTCTTTCATGAACGAGATGAAATCCCCCAATTGGTTGATCATGATTGTTGCAACTACTGGGGGGTAACAAGCTATTCTTTGAAAATTCTTTTGTTTCTTGCCACCTATATTTGCCAGCATATAAATTTTATCGAGGCCTTCCAAATTCGATTTAGATTTGGTTTCCTATGTATTGATCCTTTGTAGTGTTTTCCCCATTTACCAATCAAGCTTTTGTTGCTTGTCAGCTAGGAGATTTGGGGGGCTAGATCTAAGTAGACATTATGCATCACTTGTTTTGTGAAATTGCAATTTAGGAAGAGGTGGTCAGTGCTTTCCAAGATTTGATTGCACAAAGCACATCTGAACGGCCCCATAAAACCTATTTTGTTCAAGTTTTCGCCTGTTAGGAACTTATTGTGTGCCAACTGCCAACAGGAAATATTTATCTTTGGAATTCTATTTGGGCTCCAAATCCCTTTCCAAGTGGCGGATTTGTTTGGAATATCGTTATCTTGAAGGAGTTTCTTATACCCCATCCTCACTGTGTACTCTGCTTCACCCCAGCTTCTGTTGTCCTTTTGACTAAGGTGGACTGGGTAGACGCTGAGACCACCAGGAGGAACTGCTTAGCTTCATCTCGCAGGAGGGGGGGACGTCACCCAGGTTCCAATTTTTCCAAGCACCGTTCTTGTTCCAATTAGAGATATAAAAGAGTGTGGTTTTTTTTATTGAGGTTATCCAGAGCCTGAATTGGTCCAGAGCAGGGATACTAGAGAGTACTCCCTTCTCTGAGAAGTGATCCTCCCATATCTTAATTTCTTTTCCATTTCTTGGGTTCCATCTGAGGTGGTTTTGGATGAGCGGCACTGATACCCGAATTAACTTCCAGATGGGGGAGACTGATTGACCAAGGTCTACATTATCCAAACATTTTTTTTCTGACTTTGGATAGGTACTTATTGCATATTTATTTTTTCCACCATTCGTTCCCTCCAGTGATTACACGCCAAATTAGCTTGGCCCTCAGGGCTAATTTTATGCTTTTTAGGTCTCGAATACCCAGTCCCCCATTTTATTTAGGGGCGCAGACTGTAGACTAGTTTACCATATGGAATTTTTTATCGTTGTCTTTGCCTCCTTGCCAAAGAAATTTCCGATAATTCTAGCCATTTCTTTTTTTATTCCTACCGGTGCATAGAGGGATGAAAATTGGAAGATTGGAAAGGAGGATAAGACTGACTTTATTAAGACGACCCTACCTGTTGGATTCAGCCACGTTGCTTCCCAAATTTCGAATTGGTCTTTGAGTTTTTGAAGAATCACCTGCGAAGCCTCCCCGGGGAGGGATTTGATACTAATGGGGGTTCAAAGGTACTTGAAATTTTTCCAGTCTGTTGAGAAGGAGAATTGGAGTATGCTGGCAATTCTAGCCATTGTTCCCTCTTTTATGTTCCAAGCATAGATTTGGATTTTGTGTTTGTTGATAAGTCCTCCAGAGGATATTTCATACTAGTCTAGACCTAGCTTGAATCTTCGAGCCATTGTTTGTGAAGCTCCTCCAAGAAGAAGAGTGTCATCAACGAATTGAGAGTTGTTAATCCTTCTGACTCCCCTAGCTATTTTCATCCCTGGAATATTTTTGGTGGCTCTTTCATGCTCTAGCCTTCTATTCATGGTTTTTTCCATGATGATATATAGCATTGGAGAGAGTGGGCATCCTTGCCAAGGTCCTCTTGTGGATTGGAAGAATGGAGTTGGAATCCCATTTATTAGGGGCACTATTCAAGGGGATGAGATGCAGACCTTGATCCAGGAGACAAAGGAGTTGTTGAAACCAAAAAAATTTAGCACATCAAAAAGGAACTCGTGTTTCACTCAATCAAAGGAATTTTCCATATCGATTTTAATAATCATTCCTTTTTCTTTGTTCGTAACATTGGTATGAATGGCTTCCTACACCAGAATGATGTTGTCCCAAATTTTCCTTTTGGCAACAAAGCCCCCTTGATTTGGGAGAATTATCCTTGGGAGCAGGTGTTTTATCATGTTTCCTTTAATTTTTGTGAGGATCTTGCAGGAGACATTACAGAGAGATATGGGACAAAATCGGTCAAAGGAGTTTGCATTTTTTACTTTAGGGATCAGGGAAAGAAAATAGGTATTAGTGGCTCCTCCTAACTTGCAAGTAGTTTGGACATATCTGATCATACGGAGTAAATCTTTTTTAATAATTTCCCAATAGTTTCTATAGAAATGTAGAGTGAATCCATCTGGCCCGGGGGCTTTATCGGGATCAAATTGGTAGACAACTTCTTTAACTTCCGCTTCAGTGACCACCCTTGTCAATTCTTGATTATCCTATTCCTTTATCAATTGTGGTATATGTTCCATGAACTGTAGACTTTGCTCTCTGTTGTCTACTCCATCTTGGGTGTGGAGATTTTTGAAGTGAGAGGAGGCTTCCTTTTTTATCTCCTCAAAGGAATTGACTACGTCTCCTATGGATTTTTTTATTTCCTCCATTGTGTTCTTGTATTGTCTTGATTTGGCCTGCTTGTGGAAAAAGGAAGTATTTTTGCCTCCTGCTTGGAGCCACAAATCTTTGGATTTTAGTCTCCAGACCTTTTGTCCGTTATGGAGAGCCCTTAAATAATTTTGAAAGTGCTCTTTCTCCTGCTCTAGATGTCTAGTTTGGATTTCACTAGTGTCCATTTCCTCCTGTTGAGCTTCTAAATTCTTTTTATATCTTTCCACTTCTCCTTTTTTGTTGTGGAAGGAATCTTTAACCCAGTTCTTTATTGCTTGCTTTTCCTTTTTTATCTTTTTCTCCCAGATGTACACAGGCGTTCTGTCCACCCAGGTTTCCCAGATCGAGGAGATTAGGGGGAGGAAATCTCAGGAATCCAACCAAAATGGGTTGAATTTGAAGGGAATGGGTCCCAGATTTTCGGCTTTGAAGAAGGAAAGGGCTATCGGGCAATGGTCTGAAATGCCCCAAGACACAATTTGGGAAGAGATGGAAAGCGGGTGGAAGAGTAAAGGGATATGGATGAGAAAACGATCAAGTCTAGCAGCTATGTGCCCCACCCCTGGCCTTTTATTGCTCCAAATGTATTTCCCTTTGGAGGGTTGAACATCAAACAGATCTAGTTTTGCTATTAGATCCTCCAAGTGTTCCCTAAACTGGTCCCTTACAGTGGTGCCTCCCTTTTTTATTCCCTTGATGTAGGGTTGTATTGAAATCCCCTGCTATAATGCAGTTGTCTTGGGATCCTAGCTCTTTAAGTTTCATTAAAGAATCCCATCACTCCCCTTTTTCCAAATAATTATTAGGAATATAAAAATTTCAAATGGGGTAGATGTTACCTGATTGAAGATGCTCTAGTTTAACTAGCGTCCAATGAGTTGATTCAACTATTTGTTCTTCTATGTAGATATGGGTGTTCCACAGCATGTAGATCCCTCCAAATGCGCCTCTAGCATTCAGCGTCGTTTTGTTGCTTGTTTTCCAGATTTGCTTCATTTCTTGCAGGGCCTCAACTCCCTTCATTTTTGTCTCCTGGATTAGGAGGATATGGAGCTTTTCTATTCGAATTAGCTTTCCCATGGCTTCTTTTTTTCCCTCTAACCCAATCCTATGCAATTCCAGGAGATTACCTTCATTACTTACTATTGTGTTTTGTTTCCCCCCCTTTCATGGGTTGAGATTGTCCCTTTGTTGCTTGGGCTTTCCCATTTTTCCCTTCTTTTCTAAGAATTTCCTCCAGTGTTGGCTGAGTTCCTAGCTCTTTGTCCTGATTGGTTGATTTTTCCCTTGTGGTTTTATTTTTTTTCCTTCCTTCTTTCGTATCTATAGCATTCTTTGGGATTTCCATATCCATCTCTTCTCCCAAGTCTTCCTGGATATCTTCCTCCTACGCTTGGAGAGGTTCTTGACGTTGTGGATCAAGATCCACTGGGGGCGACGTGAGATCAGGATCCTAATCTGGTTGTCTATCTTTTTTATTTTCTCTTAAACTAATCAACTCTGCATCTAAATTTCCTAGAGGGTCGTATTTGTTCTTACTACTTTCAGCTTCATCGTCTATTTGTATTGGGGATTTCCCTTTACTTGGCGAGGGAGGCCTAGAGTTTCTTTTTCGTTTATGTTGTTGGTTACCTGCCTTATTCATTGATTTCTTTATTTTTTTTAGCTGCCATTGATCTGGTGCCTTGTTTTCTGGATGCTCCTGGATCACCTTCGGGCATTTTTTGGCGAAATGCCCGTATTCATGACAGTATTTGCACTTAAAAGGTAGTTGTTCATAATCCATTGCTTGGATGTATGACCACCCATCTAAAGTTAAATGGATTTATTCTAGAATACATTTTTCTATCTCTACTTCTACACAGAGACGTGCGCAAGATTGCAGACCATCTCGTGGCTCGGCCCGATCGATGAACCTTCCCAGTGCATTGCCTATATTTTTTATTGTTTCGTCATTCCAACAGTGGAGGAGTAAGAAGGGAAGCCTTACCCAAACTGGAAGCGTTGAGGAAATATCATTCTCAGGACTGAAGTCTAGAGTCCATTTATTCAAATACATACCTCGAGTACCCATGAAATATGGGCCATTCCTAAAGATCAAATCTTTGTCCACTTTATTTTCAAAGATAAATACATAGAATCCTTTACCATAGAAAGCTGTAGAAAGTTGCCCTTTTATCGGTTTCTTCTAGTTTTTCTCCAACCATTGTGTCATTGCTTTGGGGGACGGCCAATGTTCCTTAAACTTCCCTATCATGACATTTTCTGCTAAACGGAGGGCGAACAGTCTCGATGATGGGGAGTGGATGGGAACTTTTGGAATCGCATCCAGCTTTTTAACAAAACGGGACGGAGGAGCTCCCTTAGCATATTTCGAGTAAGAAGATATCAGGGCTTGGAATGTTGCGAGGTCAGGAGGCGGAGGGGGATGAGGGGGGTCACGATCCCCTGAGCTAGAGGCCATGGCAATCGATGTCATAAACCCTAGATGTTGTCAGGGGTATCTCGAGGAAACCACACCCAAAATCAAGCCAAGTACTAGTTAGAATAAGTAGAAGGATAAGTGTTAGAAAGGTAGTAATGTGGCCATAATATTGGAATAGGCCTACTATGTAATTAAAAGGAAATAATATAGTAATAAGGGGTAGTTGGCATAAGACCCTTAGGAGTACTCAAGAGTTAGTATAAATATACATGAGTATCATTGCATTGGATATGTGTTGAATAATATTTCCTTTGTAGCAAGCATGGCTTGTGGAGTGATTCCTTCCACAAAAAGTATTTGTTGGTGTTAACCTACCTTAAGGGTTCTTCTCTCTATATTATTGTGTTGTTTATGGTGAATGTTTTGGTATTTTGGATGTTCAATGGTTTGATTGTAAAGTTTAATGGTTTATTCTCTCTTTTATATATCAAGTTTAATTATAGTACCTCATTGTACACAATTAATATCACTCCCAAAAAACAATCAAACACCCATCAAAAAAATATAAAATTGTCATGCACACCTATGCAAGAAATAACAACCCAAATTAAAATCCAATTTCCCTCCCATTACCATATTGTAAATTCTAGATGTAGACATGTATACCAAGTCGGACACACACATTTTAACAAGGCAAGAAATGTTTTGAAGAGGCACAATCCTAACAAAATTTTAAAGACGAAAGAGGCAATGCCCAAACGCATTTCATTGTGAGGAAAGATCAATGAGCCCCCCACACCATTGATGGTAACCAAAGAGAAGAACTCCAATATAGTGAACAAGAATCAACAAGTAGTGGTTCATTTCACGTTAATGTTAGCATTTTAATCTGTAGATTAACTCACCAATATTTTCAAATCGGTTGATTCTGGGTACAAGATACTAAAGACAAATAATGTGACACCATAAAAGAAAACGAGAAACTGAAAAAGAAGGTAGAGGAACAAGACATTGAACAAATATTGTTATTGATAACATACATGATTCTTAATAAAAAACAAGATCAATAATAATCATATAATAATATTAATCCAATACAAAAGAGAATTATATGTAGGTGTCATTGCACCCTTATGATATGAACAATAAATTAAATGCTTGATTCTTAGTAAAGACAAATGAGGTCATGACCTCTTATATGTGTGTATGTGCGTATGTTGAGGTAACATAGATATAGCCTTTAACCATAAGTGTGGGAGAATTATCAACCTTCACTTACAATCCATGTGACCATAGAAAACCACTAAAGGTTTACTATCAGAGTCCGTAGGGACCACAACCAACGACATTACAAGGCACCTCTTAAAGGGTCACATCACTAAGAATATATTAACCACCATAAGACTAAAATTGTTGTTGAATATTGACTTGGGGGGGGGGAATATTAAATATTCCATTTAGAAACATTTCAAAATATCTACAAACAATCCATAGTATTCTCCCAAGAATGTTTGTCCTCCAAAATGAGTAGTGAGCCATCCAAAAATTAACCATTCATCGATTAATTTGAGTTGTCTTTGGGGATAAATCATAAGAATACTTTTTTCATACCTTGGCTATCCCTCTTATTAGTTAGGTAGCCCAAATCTTTAGGTACCACAAAATTACAAGGTAGGGGCTAGGGGGCATCCCCATGAGAAGGAATAGAAAGACCGCCTCCTTTAATTCACACCCATTAATAGATAGACACATCGAGGCTTCAACAAAAAGTGTTCTTATTGATCCTAAAATAATAATCATGAACCTTGAGGCATTTTTGAATTTCCAAGATAAAGGGTCATTCAACATGACCATACACCTTCCCAAAATCATTTTTTAGGAGCCTAGCATTTAGGCCAATTGTTTGTGCCCACTCCATTCCTTCCCAAACTATTATATTGTCTAAGATGAATCGAATTCTAATGAGATCTATATTTTTAGTTCAAATGAACTTAGGATATATGTGCTTAGTGTGAAGAGCCAATTACTTGTTTAGAAATTTGCAAGAGACATTCAACAGAGTTATTGGCCTCAAATTTGTTTTGAGCTATGGGTCAAAATATTTCAAAATGAATTTGATGAGCCCTCGACGACTAGAGTTGGATCCAAATGTTTACTTTCTAATATCTCCTTTATAAATCTAAACAAAGTCTTTTCAAAGTCCCAAGTGTATTTGTGGAACTCATACATGAACTTATCAAATAGTTGGGACTTATCATCAATCATCTCCATTAGTGTTATCGCAAGAACCTCAAGGGTCAACCCTAGATTGCATATGCTTACCTACTCCTATGAGACGCATCATGGGACCACATCAAGGCATGTATCTATTCACTCCACCATAGGTTCTTGATATTGGAAAACAATGTCAGTGGTTGAAAATGTAACTTCCAATGCCTTCATGGCTAGTGTTTAGGCTATTTTAAATATATACTTTTCTCATGCATGCTTTATTCATGTCTAAGGCCTTGAAAAATTACATTAAAAGAATGTATCCTATTTTAACAAAATGCACTTGATCCATTAGCTACATGCCTCTTTCCCAACACATTTCATCAGTTTTCATTAAGCAGTGAAGATTAGTCACCCATGTTTGTTGTTATTCATCAATAGGCTAGACTGGAGCATATAGACTAGATCATCTAGGAGACATACTCTATCCCCTCTTTAACAACCTTATGGAATTTTTGTAGAACAAGGGTGATATGATATGCATACCCTTTAAAGAATGGGAAAGTGTGAGCAATGGTATATTCTCATCATGACATCCACCCCTCATCCCCTTAAGGCCTAGGAAAGAGGTTACATAGTCTTTTGATACAACTAACACAACTCAGGACTTTTAGATGGGGTACATCCAAGATAAAAATTGTTTTTCGCATTCTCATTTCCCTATATCCCCCAAAAATTGAAAAGTATATTGGTCGGTAGTGAAAATTGTTGCCTCTCCCAAAACCTGCATATGTTTTTCTCTAGAGCAATCAAAATAGGAGTAGTTTTGTTTGCAAATAACAGATCAATTCAAAAAAATTATCTCTTCTTTTCACTTTTATAAAATTTGGTCCCAGTGAACCATAATTTTGTTGACTCGCTGCATATGAATTTATTGGGGTATAAATCCTATGTGTGGCCTTAAGAGCCTTCCACCCATCATTTTGTACCCATGGTATATCACATACAATAGGCCTTCTTGATCATATCAATTTTCCACTATATTTAAATCATTGTATACCAACCAATGTGCCTTTGACAACTGATTGGTCATCCATATCCAAAGGCTAGGTCATTCAATTGCATCATTTAATGCATTAATATTGGCCAAAGCCAAGATAAGACCATCCAAGTTAAGTAAAATCCAAAAAAACTTATGTGTCAATCCCCCAATCGATATTGATGCTAATTGGGTGATACAAGTGTTCAATAACCATTGATGCTAATTGGGGTGATACAAGAATTTACACACTACCCCTTCCAAACTCATATTCAAAGTCATCTTCAAAAAAACAAAAAAAACAAAAACTAATAATTTTAACTTCTTGCAAACAAAACACATCACTTGATCTTTGATCAAAGTCCCAATTTTTTAAGACCATATGTTTTCTACATAAATATTTTAAACCCTTTATATTCCATAAGGAAACTTTCATTTGAAATTGGTAGGGATGAAGTCCATATCATCTTCATTTTCATTCTCCTCAAGTCCTTCCACGACATTGTAAGGATTCAAATCACATCAAGTTTTACAATCGCATGTATCTACTCTAAGAATGTTAATTCATTTGCTCAAGGGTTGATAAGTAAGGATAGGGAATGCATAATTATACCTCCCCTCAAGAGGATGAATCTTGGGAAGGGAACACTGCCTCCTTGTTAGAGGCTAAATTTTTTATGTTACATCTAACTTGTTATTTGGATATTTCTTGCAAAGTACTCGTGCCCAATCTCCTCCATATTGTGTTTGGCTTGAGGAAGGTGTTGGGATTATGTATGCCCATGGATTTTGTGATCAAAAATTCAAGGATCATTTCATACATAACCTAGATAATGATAAATTCATTATTGTTTAACATTTTAATGGAGATTGTAAGGCCCTAAATTTGAATGGATTCGAACAACATCATTGCATGATCACCTCGGTTGTCATTGACTGGAAAAAAATGGACACAATAGAAGGTTGATAGATAGAAGAGTTGGTATTTCGGTGCCCTTGCACGATGGAAAGTTGCACCACAAACATGCCAGGTGCCCTTGATTATATTGGGGGTACCGCATACCTTGGTAGATCACATTTGTTTGACACACTAAGAGAAGATTGGAAGGTAACTTGGTGAGGCAAGGAAAAGATAGTTATCATGGATGACCTCGTCCACAGGCATTCACTAAGCATGATGGATGAAGTGTCTAAGAAGAAATGATTGGATTATAGTTTACTTGGGGACACCTTGATGGGAGTTCCTCGTTGAGGGAATGTAAGTTGAAAATGCATAGCTGGATGCACTTAGGCACACCTTACCATGCACACTTCTGGGTGCATTTCCAAGTGCACCTGGATGTGGGTTGGAAGAGTACAAATGTGTGGCAATTGCAACGTGGAACCATTGGATGTGAATGTCTATGGACAAGTTATGTGGGCATAGTTGAGTTGAACAAGGGGGCACTTGGGTCCACATTAGAGTTGAAGGGAAGTGCAAGTGAAAGGAAAGTCGCATATAAAAGGAGGATGTCGATGTAACACCCTTGTTTCTCCCAGCTTGTAAATATAATTATGTTATTGGCAAGATACTATGGACAAATATGTTATGTATGAAACTTTGAAAGGAATGTGATGTAAATATTTATGTTTTTAATAAAAAAGAAATATGTTGAATAATTGTTGAAGGGGATTTTCCAAAACAGATTACGATGCATGAGAAGGAAGTGGTGAGGGAAGCCAGCGATGGCTGAGATGACACCTTCTAGACTATTACTCTATTGGTTTACAAATGCGCAGACCCATAACTGTCATTTGTCCCTGAGAAGTTAATTATCATTCAAACTAGTAGTTGGGAGGTCCAACTCAAGAGTCAAGGAAGGGATGGGCAGGGTACTCCATCTAGAAACTTCATGACTTGACCCACGAAATATTTTTGTGGAAGGCAAGAAAAGATGGAAAAAAGAGGGATAGAAGATAGAATAGAGGGGTCGGGGGGGGAGACCCTTGTCTGAGGAAGAGGATAATTCTAGGTAGTTTACTGAGCAGAGCAAGAGATCCCTCTCGTGGAATCATATTTTGACTTGGGGGTGGCCATTTGTTAAAGCATATGAGAAATTGTTCCTATGGTTGGGTGGAGAGTGGCACACCCTTCAACAGTTGCTAGCAAATTTCCCAAAAATTCATATAAGTCTTTCAGTGTATTGTGTTACCATGACAGGCTCATGAAATCCTTAGAAATTGATAAGTTAGTTATTTGCAAAAATTGGGATTGTTACTCTAACTATTTGACTAGCTTGGAAATTCGAATTTAGAATCAGAAATATGTAGTATACTTATCCAACTGATGGTTTTGATTGTTTTATTTTGAGAGGGAAGTCGTTCATGACTATGCATTGTTTGCAATGTAAACTAGTGCAGACCCTAGTTATAGTATTTATTTCCCTCAGATCCCTCTACCCGACCCAATTTCCCTTTAGATTACAGGGCACTTAACTCTATCATTGCCTTAATTAACCAGCATAGACCACCCCGTTGAATATTTCAAGGTCGAATATCGTTCAAAGTTGAAGTTATATTTCACTTTGTGTTGAATGGAGTCTGCAAGACTCAGTAGCTATCGATTTCATGGAGAAGAGTCAATCTCATTCGTTCAAATGGGGGGATTAACTGTGAACTCCCTTGTAAACCCACAAGAAAATAGTGATCGTTGGATCGGGGGATGGTTGAATTCCAACCATCGATCATATCGACTAGTTTGGATACCAAATTTTGGACATCGGGAGATCCTTTGTGGAAGACTACGAGAAATTTTTTTACGTGTTGATGTCGAGAACAAGGTTTCGGTGCTTGGTTCCAACCCTAGCACCTTCCACAGGTAAGATCCTAAACCATTGGAAGGGCCTTTGAATTGTATCCATTGATTGGAGTAGATTGATGAATTTACCATCGTCGATCTGTATGTGAATCTTGGGAGAGAGTTAGCGTCGAGGATACGGGGATGACACTTGTCATCTTCCAAGTCATGGAGGGAGTAGTCGTGGGGTTGATTACGTCATCTCTACGTATCACGGCGTCGGACCCACGGGCATATTACACTCACCCAATCACAAAGACCTGCCAAGGTCCAAGACTTGCTTTGACGAGACTCGTCGATCTGTTGATTGGTGAGCTAAATCTTCATTGTCTAATCCCTTCAACTACTACCACGTATGGATCGTAGGAATAACTATGACAGTTGTTGGATCTAGGCGTGCGAGATTTAAACCGCAGATATCGTAGATATGTAACCTCGATAATTAACGTCGTAATCTGCCCATTAATCATGAGATTATCATAATTAACCACCTCTTAACCCTCAGATGTCAAGCTTTGAAGGTTTTATGGTTACATTGCGTCAAGAAAGTCCCAATATCCAAAAAACAATGGTGACATGCCACACTATGAATGGTCCATGTGTCTTGACCTGAGAGGGCCACGTGTCATACGGTGGTGAAGCCACGTGTCCTGTCAATTTGGAATATTTGGATGGAGATCTAGAAGAAAAGTCATTGCCACGTGTCAAGCAATATGAGCACCATGTGTCATGCTAAGTCATAATGTACCATGACATGTCACATCATGGGCATGCCACGTAGATTATACGTGTCAATGACAGGCCATGTTGGATGCATAGGCTTGGATTTGGCATCTTAGGCCTCAACCTTTGAATACATATATCATCATATCTCAGTCCTCGATTTCATAAGGGGGCTCTAGCACCTTGGAGTCTCAATGTCCAATGGGTGATGTATTATCGACTGTTGATCTGGATCGTGGATGAAATCGGGACCATTGATCTCCCCTACAACTAAACTCAACTCTTGTCATGGGTCGCCTTGGAACCTAAAGCATGTTGGATCCTCGTCCTCCACGTGTCTCCTTTTGTGTGGTCCTATTATGTCATCCTGATGTATCTCGGCCTCAGGCTCTTGACATGCTTCATACTTCTTAGCATACAAAACTCGTCGAGGGGTCGATATCCATCGCAATGATGGTCGTCGATCTATTGAGTGACGATCGAATATCAACCATTCAACCCTTCAAGTTGTTACCCAGCCGATACTTGAAGTGAAACCACGACCTCAAGTCCATTGGGCCACGTGTATCGAACCCCTGGATCTCAAGATCTTGGACATAACCCAGTGCCAAGCTAAGGAAATCATTGAGAGGCGATACTCGATATGACGTCAGACAATGTAACCAAACCAATGCGCAGTGGACAAGTGTCAGCATCCTGTTGGGTGAACTCTGAGTACAGTGATGACGTATACACCTCATTAGTCCATGTTGGAGATCCACATGTCACATGGTGATCGTTCCACGTGTCAAGCCAAAATTGGCATAATGAGGTGGTCCATGAGAAAAATGAGTGGCACGTGTCACGAGGTGGCGGTGGCCACGTGTTGTGCCACGGTTAAGACAGGTGGAAATATAGGACAGGGTTGTGTGTCCTAAGAACCAGCTCATGTCAGATCGGGTTGGTTGGGCTTTACAATTAGTGAAAGGGCCATGGTTCTGAGACCCCAAGACCTGAGATTCTGCGGTATCATGGTCCCGACGACTTGGCGGACATGTGTCATTATCTAGAGAGAGCGGGTATCAGGAAGATATGGAGTTTCATGCTAAGCGCATAAAAGGTCGAAGGTCGTTATGTCAAGGTTGCGAAGGCCAGGTGGCAAATGCCACGCCTACGCATAGTCAGCAACCATGCCTTGTAGTTAGGACATGTCATTTCCATGTCAGATGGGTGTGATAACGTGGATTCCCACCTAGAAGTATGGAATCATTTGGCTAATAAAGGCTCAGAAACTTCAAAGGGCCATAACTTTTGATCCAGATCTCTGTTTTGAGCAAACTTACAGTTTTTGGAAATCTCTCGGCAACCAAAATATGATGGTGCCCTTTTAAATAGATTCAGAGAGGTTTAGGAAAAGAGAAAATTTAATACCCCATCCCTTAAAAGGGTACTTAGAGGGTTGGGTGTGTTACAAGTGGTATCAGATCAGGATACAACACTAGGCATGGATGGGCCAGAAATTAGTCATAGGATTGGTATAACAAGACCAAGATGAGCATGTTAGAAAAAGTGTTTCTACCTTAAAAGTTTATTTAGTATCTACATAAGCTCCTTGAGAGGAAGGATTGCAGACTGAAATTTTTTGTTTTGAAATTTCTTACAGCAGAAAAGTTACATATTGATTTGCATTCAAAGAAGCATAACGCTGCTTTGTTGGAATGATAACTACTCCTACATGAGTAGGGATATGCTGACAAGCATTAAGGGTAAGACTAAATATGAATGGTTAAAATGGAAGTATCATGTTAAAGTTTGCTTAAGTTCAAAGAATGAATGAAGTAGTGATTGCAATGCTGCCTCTAAGCATTGGTAGTTCGAGACTCTGATATTTATGATGGTGTTTATATGCGGGCTAAGACCCTTATGGTTAAGAAATTTAGTATGGATCTATAGAAACCTTGGCAGTGTCAATTATTGCTTAAATAGAAGACTAAACCAAGTATGTGAAAGTCCTCATGTTTAGAGGGTTGATGGGAACTTGTAAAGTTAGTTTACTGACCTATAATGAAGGAAGCTTGTTGCTATAATAATCTATATAGGTAAGATGCTTGGTGCACAAGATATGTTGTAATGCATATGACAATAATTGAGCATGTATACAACATGGAAATAGACTTATTAGAATCTATGGTTGGTTGTAAATTATGGTTTTTTGATGAAGCAATTTAGTCAATAATGACCGAATGTCAACAGGAGAATTAGCAGCATGAATGAAATGTTGATGATGTTATTGATATTGCCTTATGAAGATAAGTTTGTAATGATTAATGAAGGAATGATATATAGAATCTGTTAAAGGAAGTGATGGAGCATTTCCAGATGACCAATGGGTCAGATTGACATCCAGAGATGGATGGTATCCATATAGGTATGGATTGGTGGGAAAGTGGTAATGAGAAGGAGTCTAGGAAAGGATTCCCTTTGCAAAGGCTTGTTGGAAAGGAACTGAATTAGGGCATGAAGAGAAGTGAGAATGGTTTTTTGGCTACCTTGGGTAGTATTGAGATTACCTAGTTATATTCCTAAATTGTAAATGTTGGTGTAGCAAATGGATAAGAGTGACCTCTTGTTGGTTGTTTTCAAATAAGACAACGTAATTATGGATATGTCTATGAGTTTAGTCATGGGGATGACTGAAAGTTCTCATCATAATGGATGTTGTAAAAATAAAATAAATGTATATGAAGGATATAAATATGTGCAAGCAATAAACATGCATAATATACATAAATATACCTATATTCTTGAAGACGTCAGATCATTGTCTGAGTAAGAGGGTAGCAAGGAAAAGAGTATACTTGCATGGACTAAAATTAAGTGGACTGCAAGGCAAGATGTATACTTGTCAGGTCTAAAAAATGCCATGAATACATGAATGGTCCTAGATTAAAGGGGTTGAATTATCTTAATTGAGTAATGGTTGGAGGAGGATGTGTTCTACTCCTCAGAAAGAGATAGTATGAATGTTGAATGAGTAATGAACACAGATGCTCTATTATTATGAGTACAAGGAAAAATGATTTTTCCTTGGAAACTTGTGTGTAAATGATTATGAACAATCATGAGTAGAATGATTTAAATAGATATGCAAGCGAAACTATTAAGTGTGCCTATAGTGGACACACATGGCATGTTAATGTCTGTGATTAAGTTCATGGAAACACGGACTGGGTGCAAGCTAATAACATAAGGACACATGTTTGAATGTGTATTTGGAATGCATCATAAGGAGGCATGATGACATTCCGTGTGGAATATTGAGTATAACTATGAAATGAGGAAGTTGAGGTTGACTCAAGATTAAGGTCATCTTAAATTGGTGATGGATATGCAACAAGAGAGTTGCATGTTGAAGAAGTTCCTTGTGGAGGAACTGTGTAAGGACTTTGTCAGGAGAACAAAGCCATAATTTTAAATATTGTTGGAAAATTAAGCAGTGGACTGTAAAACCTCTCCATATAATAATATCAGATTACATTTTAAAATATAGTGCATGCATAAAAGACATGCCAATGAATAATGACCATTCTGATTGGTAATGTGTCGAATGCACTGGTTCATGATCAATTTGTGAACCAAAAAAATATTGTTGTTGTAGCATATTAATTTACCTAGAAAATTCAATATGAATTTGACTAAGCGCACTCAAGGAAGAGAGAAGGAAGATCCCAAGAGGGATAGATTGTTGAAACAAAGGAGGAGAAAAGGAATACTTTTATCACACTTTAAACTCTGATGTATGAGACAGAGTTGTATACCCTAAAAAGAACAATTGTGAAAACAAGTACAGCCGATAAAAGAAAAATAAAATAATGAATATGTTTAGTTTAATGATTTTGGTTAAAGCCATGAATGTGCAAAGGTAGAGAGGCCTTGGGAATATTTTAGTAAACTGAAAATTCTAGACTATGTAGAAGGATTTGGAAAGAGGGAAGAGACCCGTAACTCCTTTCTTGTTATTCATTGTGTTTCTCTAGGCCGAGAAACTGAAATATTGTTATGTGTGAATGCCTTCAACATGAGAATGCTAATAGTTGTATGACTGTAGGAACGGTTGAAATACTTAATTGTGTTTACCCTCCAAAAACATTGAGGACAATGTGACATAGTGGATATGGATATGTTGTGACATATATGAAGTTGTTGTTGATTTAGATGCTATGGTACTTACGTTTTTTTTATGACAGCTGATATAATTTTAAATGTGAAGATGCATGTTATATTATAGGAAAGGATTGGAGTTGTTAAGGAAGAACGGTTTCCAATGGTAGACAATATCAAGTAGAGGAGGAATACAAGAAGGTTGTTGACAAAAAATATAGAAAAAAAAGATTGATGAAAGAACTTTGAGAATTTCCAGGAAGAACCATTGATGAGGTAATCTCAGAGAGAGTGTTGGAAGCTATAACAGGTATAAAGTGTTGATTAAGGCTAGTTGTCATTGATGTCAACCCTTGAAGAAAGCCCCGTAGCACAAAGGTTTGGGTAATGGACCCAATATTGTTTGATGTAAATATGACTCATTATTGTTTT
>ML831862.1:0-21837 GCA_009831015.1 Picea engelmannii | reverse complement strand
AAAACAATAATGAGTCATATTTACATCAAACAATATTGGGTCCATTACCCAAACCTTTGTGCTACGGGGCTTTCTTCAAGGGTTGACATCAATGACAACTAGCCTTAATCAACACTTTATACCTGTTATAGCTTCCAACACTCTCTCTGAGATTACCTCATCAATGGTTCTTCCTGGAAATTCTCAAAGTTCTTTCATCAATCTTTTTTTTCTATATTTTTTGTCAACAACCTTCTTGTATTCCTCCTCTACTTGATATTGTCTACCATTGGAAACCGTTCTTCCTTAACAACTCCAATCCTTTCCTATAATATAACATGCATCTTCACATTTAAAATTATATCAGCTGTCATAAAAAAAACGTAAGTACCATAGCATCTAAATCAACAACAACTTCATATATGTCACAACATATCCATATCCACTATGTCACATTGTCCTCAATGTTTTTGGAGGGTAAACACAATTAAGTATTTCAACCGTTCCTACAGTCATACAACTATTAGCATTCTCATGTTGAAGGCATTCACACATAACAATATTTCAGTTTCTCGGCCTAGAGAAACACAATGAATAACAAGAAAGGAGTTACGGGTCTCTTCCCTCTTTCCAAATCCTTCTACATAGTCTAGAATTTTCAGTTTACTAAAATATTCCCAAGGCCTCTCTACCTTTGCACATTCATGGCTTTAACCAAAATCATTAAACTAAACATATTCATTATTTTATTTTTCTTTTATCGGCTGTACTTGTTTTCACAATTGTTCTTTTTAGGGTATACAACTCTGTCTCATACATCAGAGTTTAAAGTGTGATAAAAGTATTCCTTTTCTCCTCCTTTGTTTCAACAATCTATCCCTCTTGGGATCTTCCTTCTCTCTTCCTTGAGTGCGCTTAGTCAAATTCATATTGAATTTTCTAGGTAAATTAATATGCTACAACAACAATATTTTTTTGGTTCACAAATTGATCATGAACCAGTGCATTCGACACATTACCAATCAGAATGGTCATTATTCATTGGCATGTCTTTTATGCATGCACTATATTTTAAAATGTAATCTGATATTATTATATGGAGAGGTTTTACAGTCCACTGCTTAATTTTCCAACAATATTTAAAATTATGGCTTTGTTCTCCTGACAAAGTCCTTACACAGTTCCTCCACAAGGAACTTCTTCAACATGCAACTCTCTTGTTGCATATCCATCACCAATTTAAGATGACCTTAATCTTGAGTCAACCTCAACTTCCTCATTTCATAGTTATACTCAATATTCCACACGGAATGTCATCATGCCTCCTTATGATGCATTCCAAATACACATTCAAACATGTGTCCTTATGTTATTAGCTTGCACCCAGTCCGTGTTTCCATGAACTTAATCACAGACATTAACATGCCATGTGTGTCCACTATAGGCACACTTAATAGTTTCGCTTGCATATCTATTTAAATCATTCTACTCATGATTGTTCATAATCATTTACACACAAGTTTCCAAGGAAAAATCATTTTTCCTTGTACTCATAATAATAGAGCATCTGTGTTCATTACTCATTCAACATTCATACTATCTCTTTCTGAGGAGTAGAACACATCCTCCTCCAACCATTACTCAATTAAGATAATTCAACCCCTTTAATCTAGGACCATTCATGTATTCATGGCATTTTTTAGACCTGACAAGTATACATCTTGCCTTGCAGTCCACTTAATTTTAGTCCATGCAAGTATACTCTTTTCCTTGCTACCCTCTTACTCAGACAATGATCTGACGTCTTCAAGAATATAGGTATATTTATGTATATTATGCATGTTTATTGCTTGCACATATTTATATCCTTCATATACATTTATTTTATTTTTACAACATCCATTATGATGAGAACTTTCAGTCATCCCCATGACTAAACTCATAGACATATCCATAATTACGTTGTCTTATTTGAAAACAACCAACAAGAGGTCACTCTTATCCATTTGCTACACCAACATTTACAATTTAGGAATATAACTAGGTAATCTCAATACTACCCAAGGTAGCCAAAAAACCATTCTCACTTCTCTTCATGCCCTAATTCAGTTCCTTTCCAACAAGCCTTTGCAAAGGGAATCCTTTCCTAGACTCCTTCTCATTACCACTTTCCCACCAATCCATACCTATATGGATACCATCCATCTCTGGATGTCAATCTGACCCATTGGTCATCTGGAAATGCTCCATCACTTCCTTTAACAGATTCTATATATCATTCCTTCATTAATCATTACAAACTTATCTTCATAAGGCAATATCAATAACATCATCAACATTTCATTCATGCTGCTAATTCTCCTGTTGACATTCGGTCATTATTGACTAAATTGCTTCATCAAAAAACCATAATTTACAACCAACCATAGATTCTAATAAGTCTATTTCCATGTTGTATACATGCTCAATTATTGTCATATGCATTACAACATATCTTGTGCACCAAGCATCTTACCTATATAGATTATTATAGCAACAAGCTTCCTTCATTATAGGTCAGTAAACTAACTTTACAAGTTCCCATCAACCCTCTAAACATGAGGACTTTCACATACTTGGTTTAGTCTTCTATTTAAGCAATAATTGACACTGCCAAGGTTTCTATAGATCCATACTAAATTTCTTAACCATAAGGGTCTTAGCCCGCATATAAACACCATCATAAATATCAGAGTCTCGAACTACCAATGCTTAGAGGCAGCATTGCAATCACTACTTCATTCATTCTTTGAACTTAAGCAAACTTTAACATGATACTTCCATTTTAACCATTCATATTTAGTCTTACCCTTAATGCTTGTCAGCATATCCCTACTCATGTAGGAGTAGTTATCATTCCAACAAAGCAGCGTTATGCTTCTTTGAATGCAAATCAATATGTAACTTTTCTGCTGTAAGAAATTTCAAAACAAAAAATTTCAGTCTGCAATCCTTCCTCTCAAGGAGCTTATGTAGATACTAAATAAACTTTTAAGGTAGAAACACTTTTTCTAACATGCTCATCTTGGTCTTGTTATACCAATCCTATGACTAATTTCTGGCCCATCCATGCCTAGTGTTGTATCCTGATCTGATACCACTTGTAACACACCCAACCCTCTAAGTACCCTTTTAAGGGATGGGGTATTAAATTTTCTCTTTTCCTAAACCTCTCTGAATCTATTTAAAAGGGCACCATCATATTTTGGTTGCCGAGAGATTTCCAAAAACTGTAAGTTTGCTCAAAACAGAGATCTGGATCAAAAGTTATGGCCCTTTGAAGTTTCTGAGCCTTTATTAGCCAAATGATTCCATACTTCTAGGTGGGAATCCACGTTATCACACCCATCTGACATGGAAATGACATGTCCTAACTACAAGGCATGGTTGCTGACTATGCGTAGGCGTGGCATTTGCCACCTGGCCTTCGCAACCTTGACATAACGACCTTCGACCTTTTATGCGCTTAGCATGAAACTCCATATCTTCCTGATACCCGCTCTCTCTAGATAATGACACATGTCCGCCAAGTCGTCGGGACCATGATACCGCAGAATCTCAGGTCTTGGGGTCTCAGAACCATGGCCCTTTCACTAATTGTAAAGCCCAACCAACCCGATCTGACATGAGCTGGTTCTTAGGACACACAACCCTGTCCTATATTTCCACCTGTCTTAACCGTGGCACAACACGTGGCCACCGCCACCTCGTGACACGTGCCACTCATTTTTCTCATGGACCACCTCATTATGCCAATTTTGGCTTGACACGTGGAACGATCACCATGTGACATGTGGATCTCCAACATGGACTAATGAGGTGTATACGTCATCACTGTACTCAGAGTTCACCCAACAGGATGCTGACACTTGTCCACTGCGCATTGGTTTGGTTACATTGTCTGACGTCATATCGAGTATCGCCTCTCAATGCTTTCCTTAGCTTGGCACTGGGTTATGTCCAAGATCTTGAGATCCAGGGGTTCGATACACGTGGCCCAATGGACTTGAGGTCGTGGTTTCACTTCAAGTATCGGCTGGGTAACAACTTGAAGGGTTGAATGGTTGATATTCGATCGTCACTCAATAGATCGACGACCATCATTGCGATGGATATCGACCCCTCGACGAGTTTTGTATGCTAAGAAGTATGAAGCATGTCAAGAGCCTGAGGCCGAGATACATCAGGATGACATAATAGGACCACACAAAAGGAGACACGTGGAGGACGAGGATCCAACATGCTTTAGGTTCCAAGGCGACCCATGACAAGAGTTGAGTTTAGTTGTAGGGGAGATCAATGGTCCCGATTTCATCCACGATCCAGATCAACAGTCGATAATACATCACCCATTGGACATTGAGACTCCAAGGTGCTAGAGCCCCCTTATGAAATCGAGGACTGAGATATGATGATATATGTATTCAAAGGTTGAGGCCTAAGATGCCAAATCCAAGCCTATGCATCCAACATGGCCTGTCATTGACACGTATAATCTACGTGGCATGCCCATGATGTGACATGTCATGGTACATTATGACTTAGCATGACACATGGTGCTCATATTGCTTGACACGTGGCAATGACTTTTCTTCTAGATCTCCATCCAAATATTCCAAATTGACAGGACACGTGGCTTCACCACCGTATGACACGTGGCCCTCTCAGGTCAAGACACATGGACCATTCATAGTGTGGCATGTCACCATTGTTTTTTGGATATTGGGACTTTCTTGACGCAATGTAACCATAAAACCTTCAAAGCTTGACATCTGAGGGTTAAGAGGTGGTTAATTATGATAATCTCATGATTAATGGGCAGATTACGACGTTAATTATCGAGGTTACATATCTACGATATCTGCGGTTTAAATCTCGCACGCCTAGATCCAACAACTGTCATAGTTATTCCTACGATCCATACGTGGTAGTAGTTGAAGGGATTAGACAATGAAGATTTAGCTCACCAATCAACAGATCGACGAGTCTCGTCAAAGCAAGTCTTGGACCTTGGCAGGTCTTTGTGATTGGGTGAGTGTAATATGCCCGTGGGTCCGACGCCGTGATACGTAGAGATGACGTAATCAACCCCACGACTACTCCCTCCATGACTTGGAAGATGACAAGTGTCATCCCCGTATCCTCGACGCTAACTCTCTCCCAAGATTCACATACAGATCGACGATGGTAAATTCATCAATCTACTCCAATCAATGGATACAATTCAAAGGCCCTTCCAATGGTTTAGGATCTTACCTGTGGAAGGTGCTAGGGTTGGAACCAAGCACCGAAACCTTGTTCTCGACATCAACACGTAAAAAAATTTCTCGTAGTCTTCCACAAAGGATCTCCCGATGTCCAAAATTTGGTATCCAAACTAGTCGATATGATCGATGGTTGGAATTCAACCATCCCCCGATCCAACGATCACTATTTTCTTGTGGGTTTACAAGGGAGTTCACAGTTAATCCCCCCATTTGAACGAATGAGATTGACTCTTCTCCATGAAATCGATAGCTACTGAGTCTTGCAGACTCCATTCAACACAAAGTGAAATATAACTTCAACTTTGAACGATATTCGACCTTGAAATATTCAACGGGGTGGTCTATGCTGGTTAATTAAGGCAATGATAGAGTTAAGTGCCCTGTAATCTAAAGGGAAATTGGGTCGGGTAGAGGGATCTGAGGGAAATAAATACTATAACTAGGGTCTGCACTAGTTTACATTGCAAACAATGCATAGTCATGAACGACTTCCCTCTCAAAATAAAACAATCAAAACCATCAGTTGGATAAGTATACTACATATTTCTGATTCTAAATTCGAATTTCCAAGCTAGTCAAATAGTTAGAGTAACAATCCCAATTTTTGCAAATAACTAACTTATCAATTTCTAAGGATTTCATGAGCCTGTCATGGTAACACAATACACTGAAAGACTTATATGAATTTTTGGGAAATTTGCTAGCAACTGTTGAAGGGTGTGCCACTCTCCACCCAACCATAGGAACAATTTCTCATATGCTTTAACAAATGGCCACCCCCAAGTCAAAATATGATTCCACGAGAGGGATCTCTTGCTCTGCTCAGTAAACTACCTAGAATTATCCTCTTCCTCAGACAAGGGTCTCCCCCCCCGACCCCTCTATTCTATCTTCTATCCCTCTTTTTTCCATCTTTTCTTGCCTTCCACAAAAATATTTCGTGGGTCAAGTCATGAAGTTTCTAGATGGAGTACCCTGCCCATCCCTTCCTTGACTCTTGAGTTGGACCTCCCAACTACTAGTTTGAATGATAATTAACTTCTCAGGGACAAATGACAGTTATGGGTCTGCGCATTTGTAAACCAATAGAGTAATAGTCTAGAAGGTGTCATCTCAGCCATCGCTGGCTTCCCTCACCACTTCCTTCTCATGCATCGTAATCTGTTTTGGAAAATCCCCTTCAACAATTATTCAACATATTTCTTTTTTATTAAAAACATAAATATTTACATCACATTCCTTTCAAAGTTTCATACATAACATATTTGTCCATAGTATCTTGCCAATAACATAATTATATTTACAAGCTGGGAGAAACAAGGGTGTTACATCGACATCCTCCTTTTATATGCGACTTTCCTTTCACTTGCACTTCCCTTCAACTCTAATGTGGACCCAAGTGCCCCCTTGTTCAACTCAACTATGCCCACATAACTTGTCCATAGACATTCACATCCAATGGTTCCACGTTGCAATTGCCACACATTTGTACTCTTCCAACCCACATCCAGGTGCACTTGGAAATGCACCCAGAAGTGTGCATGGTAAGGTGTGCCTAAGTGCATCCAGCTATGCATTTTCAACTTACATTCCCTCAACGAGGAACTCCCATCAAGGTGTCCCCAAGTAAACTATAATCCAATCATTTCTTCTTAGACACTTCATCCATCATGCTTAGTGAATGCCTGTGGACGAGGTCATCCATGATAACTATCTTTTCCTTGCCTCACCAAGTTACCTTCCAATCTTCTCTTAGTGTGTCAAACAAATGTGATCTACCAAGGTATGCGGTACCCCCAATATAATCAAGGGCACCTGGCATGTTTGTGGTGCAACTTTCCATCGTGCAAGGGCACCGAAATACCAACTCTTCTATCTATCAACCTTCTATTGTGTCCATTTTTTTCCAGTCAATGAAAACCGAGGTGATCATGCAATGATGTTGTTCGAATCCATTCAAATTTAGGGCCTTACAATCTCCATTAAAATGTTAAACAATAATGAATTTATCATTATCTAGGTTATGGATGAAATGATCCTTGAATTTTTGATCACAAAATCCATGGGCATACATAATCCCAACACCTTCCTCAAGCCAAACACAATATGGAGGAGATTGGGCACGAGTACTTTGCAAGAAATATCCAAATAACAAGTTAGATGTAACATAAAAAATTTAGCCTCTAACAAGGAGGCAGTGTTCCCTTCCCAAGATTCATCCTCTTGAGGGGAGGTATAATTATGCATTCCCTATCCTTACTTATCAACCCTTGAGCAAATGAATTAACATTCTTAGAGTAGATACATGCGATTGTAAAACTTGATGTGATTTGAATCCTTACAATGTCGTGGAAGGACTTGAGGAGAATGAAAATGAAGATGATATGGACTTCATCCCTACCAATTTCAAATGAAAGTTTCCTTATGGAATATAAAGGGTTTAAAATATTTATGTAGAAAACATATGGTCTTAAAAAATTGGGACTTTGATCAAAGATCAAGTGATGTGTTTTGTTTGCAAGAAGTTAAAATTATTAGTTTTTGTTTTTTTTGTTTTTTTGAAGATGACTTTGAATATGAGTTTGGAAGGGGTAGTGTGTAAATTCTTGTATCACCCCAATTAGCATCAATGGTTATTGAACACTTGTATCACCCAATTAGCATCAATATCGATTGGGGGATTGACACATAAGTTTTTTTGGATTTTACTTAACTTGGATGGTCTTATCTTGGCTTTGGCCAATATTAATGCATTAAATGATGCAATTGAATGACCTAGCCTTTGGATATGGATGACCAATCAGTTGTCAAAGGCACATTGGTTGGTATACAATGATTTAAATATAGTGGAAAATTGATATGATCAAGAAGGCCTATTGTATGTGATATACCATGGGTACAAAATGATGGGTGGAAGGCTCTTAAGGCCACACATAGGATTTATACCCCAATAAATTCATATGCAGCGAGTCAACAAAATTATGGTTCACTGGGACCAAATTTTATAAAAGTGAAAAGAAGAGATAATTTTTTTGAATTGATCTGTTATTTGCAAACAAAACTACTCCTATTTTGATTGCTCTAGAGAAAAACATATGCAGGTTTTGGGAGAGGCAACAATTTTCACTACCGACCAATATACTTTTCAATTTTTGGGGGATATAGGGAAATGAGAATGCGAAAAACAATTTTTATCTTGGATGTACCCCATCTAAAAGTCCTGAGTTGTGTTAGTTGTATCAAAAGACTATGTAACCTCTTTCCTAGGCCTTAAGGGGATGAGGGGTGGATGTCATGATGAGAATATACCATTGCTCACACTTTCCCATTCTTTAAAGGGTATGCATATCATATCACCCTTGTTCTACAAAAATTCCATAAGGTTGTTAAAGAGGGGATAGAGTATGTCTCCTAGATGATCTAGTCTATATGCTCCAGTCTAGCCTATTGATGAATAACAACAAACATGGGTGACTAATCTTCACTGCTTAATGAAAACTGATGAAATGTGTTGGGAAAGAGGCATGTAGCTAATGGATCAAGTGCATTTTGTTAAAATAGGATACATTCTTTTAATGTAATTTTTCAAGGCCTTAGACATGAATAAAGCATGCATGAGAAAAGTATATATTTAAAATAGCCTAAACACTAGCCATGAAGGCATTGGAAGTTACATTTTCAACCACTGACATTGTTTTCCAATATCAAGAACCTATGGTGGAGTGAATAGATACATGCCTTGATGTGGTCCCATGATGCGTCTCATAGGAGTAGGTAAGCATATGCAATCTAGGGTTGACCCTTGAGGTTCTTGCGATAACACTAATGGAGATGATTGATGATAAGTCCCAACTATTTGATAAGTTCATGTATGAGTTCCACAAATACACTTGGGACTTTGAAAAGACTTTGTTTAGATTTATAAAGGAGATATTAGAAAGTAAACATTTGGATCCAACTCTAGTCGTCGAGGGCTCATCAAATTCATTTTGAAATATTTTGACCCATAGCTCAAAACAAATTTGAGGCCAATAACTCTGTTGAATGTCTCTTGCAAATTTCTAAACAAGTAATTGGCTCTTCACACTAAGCACATATATCCTAAGTTCATTTGAACTAAAAATATAGATCTCATTAGAATTCGATTCATCTTAGACAATATAATAGTTTGGGAAGGAATGGAGTGGGCACAAACAATTGGCCTAAATGCTAGGCTCCTAAAAAATGATTTTGGGAAGGTGTATGGTCATGTTGAATGACCCTTTATCTTGGAAATTCAAAAATGCCTCAAGGTTCATGATTATTATTTTAGGATCAATAAGAACACTTTTTGTTGAAGCCTCGATGTGTCTATCTATTAATGGGTGTGAATTAAAGGAGGCGGTCTTTCTATTCCTTCTCATGGGGATGCCCCCTAGCCCCTACCTTGTAATTTTGTGGTACCTAAAGATTTGGGCTACCTAACTAATAAGAGGGATAGCCAAGGTATGAAAAAAGTATTCTTATGATTTATCCCCAAAGACAACTCAAATTAATCGATGAATGGTTAATTTTTGGATGGCTCACTACTCATTTTGGAGGACAAACATTCTTGGGAGAATACTATGGATTGTTTGTAGATATTTTGAAATGTTTCTAAATGGAATATTTAATATTCCCCCCCCCCAAGTCAATATTCAACAACAATTTTAGTCTTATGGTGGTTAATATATTCTTAGTGATGTGACCCTTTAAGAGGTGCCTTGTAATGTCGTTGGTTGTGGTCCCTACGGACTCTGATAGTAAACCTTTAGTGGTTTTCTATGGTCACATGGATTGTAAGTGAAGGTTGATAATTCTCCCACACTTATGGTTAAAGGCTATATCTATGTTACCTCAACATATGCACATACACACATATAAGAGGTCATGACCTCATTTGTCTTTACTAAGAATCAAGCATTTAATTTATTGTTCATATCATAAGAGTGCAATGACACCTACATATAATTCTCTTTTGTATTGGATTAATATTATTATATGATTATTATTGATCTTGTTTTTTATTAAGAATCATGTATGTTATCAATAACAATATTTGTTCAATGTCTTGTTCCTCTACCTTCTTTTTCAGTTTCTCGTTTTCTTTTATGGTGTCACATTATTTGTCTTTAGTATCTTGTACCCAGAATCAACCGATTTGAAAATATTGGTGAGTTAATCTACAGATTAAAATGCTAACATTAACGTGAAATGAACCACTACTTGTTGATTCTTGTTCACTATATTGGAGTTCTTCTCTTTGGTTACCATCAATGGTGTGGGGGGCTCATTGATCTTTCCTCACAATGAAATGCGTTTGGGCATTGCCTCTTTCGTCTTTAAAATTTTGTTAGGATTGTGCCTCTTCAAAACATTTCTTGCCTTGTTAAAATGTGTGTGTCCGACTTGGTATACATGTCTACATCTAGAATTTACAATATGGTAATGGGAGGGAAATTGGATTTTAATTTGGGTTGTTATTTCTTGCATAGGTGTGCATGACAATTTTATATTTTTTTGATGGGTGTTTGATTGTTTTTTGGGAGTGATATTAATTGTGTACAATGAGGTACTATAATTAAAATTGATATATAAAAGAGAGAATAAACCATTAAACTTTACAATCAAATCATTGAACATCCAAAATACCAAAACATTCACCATAAACAACACACTAATATAGAGAGAAGAACCCTTAAGGTAGGTTAACACCAACAAATACTTTTTGTGGAAGGAATCACTCCACAAGCCATGCTTGCTACAAAGGAAATATTATTCAACACATATCCAATGCAATGATACTCATGTATATTTATACTAACTCTTGAGTACTCCTAAGGGTCTTATGCCAACTACCCCTTATTACTATATTATTTCCTTTTAATTACATAGTAGGCCTATTCCAATATTATGGCCACATTACTACCTTTCTAACACTTATCCTTCTACTTATTCTAACTAGTACTTGGCTTGATTTTGGGTGTGGTTTCCTCGAGATACCCCTGACAACATCTAGGGTTTATGACATCGATTGCCATGGCCTCTAGCTCAGGGGATCGTGACCCCCCTCATCCCCCTCCGCCTCCTGACCTCGCAACATTCCAAGCCCTGATATCTTCTTACTCGAAATATGCTAAGGGAGCTCCTCCGTCCCGTTTTGTTAAAAAGCTGGATGCGATTCCAAAAGTTCCCATCCACTCCCCATCATCGAGACTGTTCGCCCTCCGTTTAGCAGAAAATGTCATGATAGGGAAGTTTAAGGAACATTGGCCGTCCCCCAAAGCAATGACACAATGGTTGGAGAAAAACTAGAAGAAACCGATAAAAGGGCAACTTTCTACAGCTTTCTATGGTAAAGGATTCTATGTATTTATCTTTGAAAATAAAGTGGACAAAGATTTGATCTTTAGGAATGGCCCATATTTCATGGGTACTCGAGGTATGTATTTGAATAAATGGACTCTAGACTTCAGTCCTGAGAATGATATTTCCTCAACGCTTCCAGTTTGGGTAAGGCTTCCCTTCTTACTCCTCCACTGTTGGAATGACGAAACAATAAAAAATATAGGCAATGCACTGGGAAGGTTCATCGATCGGGCCGAGCCACGAGATGGTCTGCAATCTTGCGCACGTCTCTGTGTAGAAGTAGAGATAGAAAAATGTATTCTAGAATAAATCCATTTAACTTTAGATGGGTGGTCATACATCCAAGCAATGGATTATGAACAACTACCTTTTAAGTGCAAATACTGTCATGAATACGGGCATTTCGCCAAAAAATGCCCGAAGGTGATCCAGGAGCATCCAGAAAACAAGGCACCAGATCAATGGCAGCTAAAAAAAATAAAGAAATCAATGAATAAGGCAGGTAACCAACAACATAAACGAAAAAGAAACTCTAGGCCTCCCTCGCCAAGTAAAGGGAAATCCCCAATACAAATAGACGATGAAGCTGAAAGTAGTAAGAACAAATACGACCCTCTAGGAAATTTAGATGCAGAGTTGATTAGTTTAAGAGAAAATAAAAAAGATAGACAACCAGATTAGGATCCTGATCTCACGTCGCCCCCAGTGGATCTTGATCCACAACGTCAAGAACCTCTCCAAGCGTAGGAGGAAGATATCCAGGAAGACTTGGGAGAAGAGATGGATATGGAAATCCCAAAGAATGCTATAGATACGAAAGAAGGAAGGAAAAAAAATAAAACCACAAGGGAAAAATCAACCAATCAGGACAAAGAGCTAGGAACTCAGCCAACACTGGAGGAAATTCTTAGAAAAGAAGGGAAAAATGGGAAAGCCCAAGCAACAAAGGGACAATCTCAACCCATGAAAGGGGGGGAAACAAAACACAATAGTAAGTAATGAAGGTAATCTCCTGGAATTGCATAGGATTGGGTTAGAGGGAAAAAAAGAAGCCATGGGAAAGCTAATTCGAATAGAAAAGCTCCATATCCTCCTAATCCAGGAGACAAAAATGAAGGGAGTTGAGGCCCTGCAAGAAATGAAGCAAATCTGGAAAACAAGCAACAAAACGACGCTGAATGCTAGAGGCGCATTTGGAGGGATCTACATGCTGTGGAACACCCATATCTACATAGAAGAACAAATAGTTGAATCAACTCATTGGACGCTAGTTAAACTAGAGCATCTTCAATCAGGTAACATCTACCCCATTTGAAATTTTTATATTCCTAATAATTATTTGGAAAAAGGGGAGTGATGGGATTCTTTAATGAAACTTAAAGAGCTAGGATCCCAAGACAACTGCATTATAGCAGGGGATTTCAATACAACCCTACATCAAGGGAATAAAAAAGGGAGGCACCACTGTAAGGGACCAGTTTAGGGAACACTTGGAGGATCTAATAGCAAAACTAGATCTGTTTGATGTTCAACCCTCCAAAGGGAAATACATTTGGAGCAATAAAAGGCCAGGGGTGGGGCACATAGCTGCTAGACTTGATCGTTTTCTCATCCATATCCCTTTACTCTTCCACCCGCTTTCCATCTCTTCCCAAATTGTGTCTTGGGGCATTTCAGACCATTGCCCGATAGCCCTTTCCTTCTTCAAAGCCGAAAATCTGGGACCCATTCCCTTCAAATTCAACCCATTTTGGTTGGATTCCTGAGATTTCCTCCCCCTAATCTCCTCGATCTGGGAAACCTGGGTGGACAGAACGCCTGTGTACATCTGGGAGAAAAAGATAAAAAAGGAAAAGCAAGCAATAAAGAACTGGGTTAAAGATTCCTTCCACAACAAAAAAGGAGAAGTGGAAAGATATAAAAAGAATTTAGAAGCTCAACAGGAGGAAATGGACACTAGTGAAATCCAAACTAGACATCTAGAGCAGGAGAAAGAGCACTTTCAAAATTATTTAAGGGCTCTCCATAACGGACAAAAGGTCTGGAGACTAAAATCCAAAGATTTGTGGCTCCAAGCAGGAGGCAAAAATACTTCCTTTTTCCACAAGCAGGCCAAATCAAGACAATACAAGAACACAATGGAGGAAATAAAAAAATCCATAGGAGACGTAGTCAATTCCTTTGAGGAGATAAAAAAGGAAGCCTCCTCTCACTTCAAAAATCTCCACACCCAAGATGGAGTAGACAACAGAGAGCAAAGTCTACAGTTCATGGAACATATACCACAATTGATAAAGGAATAGGATAATCAAGAATTGACAAGGGTGGTCACTGAAGCGGAAGTTAAAGAAGTTGTCTACCAATTTGATCCCGATAAAGCCCCCGGGCCAGATGGATTCACTCTACATTTCTATAGAAACTATTGGGAAATTATTAAAAAAGATTTACTCCGTATGATCAGATATGTCCAAACTACTTGCAAGTTAGGAGGAGCCACTAATACCTATTTTCTTTCCCTGATCCCTAAAGTAAAAAATGCAAACTCCTTTGACCGATTTTGTCCCATATCTCTCTGTAATGTCTCCTGCAAGATCCTCACAAAAATTAAAGGAAACATGATAAAACACCTGCTCCCAAGGATAATTCTCCCAAATCAAGGGGGCTTTGTTGCCAAAAGGAAAATTTGGGACAACATCATTCTGGTGTAGGAAGCCATTCATACCAATGTTACGAACAAAGAAAAAGGAATGATTATTAAAATCGATATGGAAAATTCCTTTGATTGAGTGAAACACGAGTTCCTTTTTGATGTGCTAAATTTTTTTGGTTTCAACAACTCCTTTGTCTCCTGGATCAAGGTCTGCATCTCATCCCCTTGAATAGTGCCCCTAATAAATGGGATTCCAACTCCATTCTTCCAATCCACAAGAGGACCTTGGCAAGGATGCCCACTCTCTCCAATGCTATATATCATCATGGAAAAAACCATGAATAGAAGGCTAGAGCATGAAAGAGCCACCAAAAATATTCCAGGGATGAAAATAGCTAGGGGAGTCAGAAGGATTAACAACTCTCAATTCGTTGATGACACTCTTCTTCTTGGAGGAGCTTCACAAACAATGGCTCGAAGATTCAAGCTAGGTCTAGAATAGTATGAAATATCCTCTGGAGGACTTATCAACAAACACAAAAGCCAAATCTATGCTTGGAACATAAAAGAGGGAACAATGGCTAGAATTGCCAGCATACTCCAATTCTCCTTCTCAACAGACTGGAAAAATTTCAAGTACCTTTGAACCCCCATTAGTATCAAATCCCTCCCCAGGGAGGCTTCGCAGGTGATTCTTCAAAAACTCAAAGACCAATTCGAAATTTGGGAAGCAACGTGGCTGAATCCAACAGGTAGGGTCGTCTTAATAAAGTCAGTCTTATCCTCCTTTCCAATCTTCCAATTTTCAGCCCTCTATGCACCGGTAGGAATAAAAAAATAAATGGCTAGAATTATCGGAAATTTCTTTGGCAAGGAGGCAAAGACAACGATAAAAAATTCCATATGGTAAACTAGTCTACAGTCTGCGCCCCTAAATAAAATGGGGGACTGGGTATTCGAGACCTGAAAAGCATAAACTTAGCCCTGAGGGCCAAGCTAATTTGGCGTGTAATCACTGGAGGGAACGAATGGTGGAAAAAATAAATATGCAATAAGTACCTATCCAAAGTCAGAAAATAAATGTTTGGATAATGTAGACCTTGGTCAATCAGACTCCCCCATCTGGAAGTTAATTCGGGTATCAGTGCCGCTCATCCAAAACCACCTCAGATGGAACCCAAGAAATGGAAAAGAAATTAAGATATGGGAGGATCACTTCTCAGAGAAGGGAGTACTCTCTAGTATCCCTGCTCTGGACCAATTCAGGCTCTGGATAACCTCAATAAAAAAAACCACACTCTTTTATATCTCTAATTGGAACAAGAACGGTGCTTGGAAAAATTGGAACCTGGGTGACGTCCCCCCCTCCTGCGAGATGAAGCTAAGCAGTTCCTCCTGGTGGTCTCAGCGTCTACCCAGTCCACCTTAGTCAAAAGGACAACAGAAGCTGGGGTGAAGCAGAGTACACAGTGAGGATGGGGTATAAGAAACTCCTTCAAGATAACGATATTCCAAACAAATCCGCCACTTGGAAAGGGATTTGGAGCCCAAATAGAATTCCAAAGATAAATATTTCCTGTTGGCAGTTGGCACACAATAAGTTCCTAACAGGCGAAAACTTGAACAAAATAGGTTTTATGGGGCCGTTCAGATGTGCTTTGTGCAATCAAATCTTGGAAAGCACTGACCACCTCTTCCTAAATTGCAATTTCACAAAACAAGTGATGCATAATGTCTACTTAGATCTAGCCCCCCAAATCTCCTAGCTGACAAGCAACAAAAGCTTGATTGGTAAATGGGGAAAACACTACAAAGGATCAATACATAGGAAACCAAATCTAAATCGAATTTGGAAGGCCTCGATAAAATTTATATGCTGGCAAATATAGGTGGCAAGAAACAAAAGAATTTTCAAAGAATAGCTTGTTACCCCCCAGTAGTTGCAACAATCATGATCAACCAATTGGGGGATTTCATCTCGTTCATGAAAGAAACAACCCGGGAAGGGGGTCCTTTGCAAGTAGAAGAAGAAGTCTAGATAAATAAACTAAACCTCCTAGAAGTCCACCCCATCACCTTGCCAAGAAAGTCATCATGCTGGCAGCTTCAATTCCCCCCCCCCAAGATTTCAAAAAGTGGCTAATTTCCCTAAAGAGTCATGCTCTATGTTTCGATGGTGCTTCAAAAGGGAACTCAGGAGAGGCAGGTGCAGGAGGGGTTTTTTTCAACCCTAGAGGACAAAGATTGCTAACTTACTCGTGGAACTTGGGTATAACCACCAATAATTTAGCAGAGGCCTATGCAATTTTCAAAGGAGATCAACTAGTACAGGATTGACGACTCAACAAGTTGATCATTCTATGGGACTCCAAGAATATAATTAGGTACTTCATTAGAAAAACAACCCTGAAGAATTCAAATATGAAAAGGCTCATAGAAAGAACCATAGATATGCTATCTTCCATCCTCCCTTCCTTCTATCATATTCAACGAATAAACAATGGGATCACAGACGAGCAACTAATCGAGACATAGGAAGAGCCCTAGGTCACATGGAATTCATGGGAAATATTTTTTTCCTAGCTCCCCCCTAATGCATCAGTCCCCTCGGGTCCACACTCCACCTGGAATCCACCTCCTCGTGGCTTTCCAGCACAAATGTTTTTCAGGATAACTGATCATCAAGCTAGGAGGATATGTGTACTTGAACATCCTCTGGTTCATGGGAGATAGTACGTTGAAGTTTGAGTTTTTGGATCTATTGGGCCGCAAGGAGTTTATACTCCATGGGAATGTGCAATTGATGTCATTCCCAACATGCACAATCTCCACCTCCCTCACCTCTTCATTAATGTCGCGGGAGTTAATGGCCCGTGAAGGGATTGAAGCCATGCTTCGCAACATGCGGATGCTGGCCGAGCCTGCAACTTCCCCTTTCGAGTGTCACTCCCTCCCTAAGTCCGCATGAGCAAGGTACTAAGCCATAAGGGAAATTTAGGACAGGCAAATCCCGATTCATTGTCTTTGCCACCATAGGAATATTATGGGAATGAGTAGTTTGTCCGGGGAAGGGATTTTAAATAGAAAGGCAAGCCATAACTCAAAGAGAAATCTCAACAGATGTCACGAAGCAGGAAAGGAAGCGACAAGTAAATAGGCACCCACGCTCAACAATGGAACTGGCTTGTCCATAGGCTATAACAGAGGCCGCTATAGAGGTGCAATTTCTCGTGGAAACAGGGAAAGGCTCCAAATTGATCTTGGCTGCCACATTATCAACTCAGCTAGGAGAGAAGCAACCAAAGGCAACACATAAAAAGGAATCTATAGAGGCCAACAAAACATACAAGACACAAAACCAGGAAGCATCAACTACAATGCATACACAGGCTACACCAACAAGCTCAGGAAGGATTCAACACCAAGATTATTTTCTAAAATGCCCCATTGTCCAGGATAGGAGAGGCAGGAGGAAGATTTAGTGGAAGACAACTTTTCCACCACCCAACAATTGGCCCTGCGGTTGGACTCTCACAACTCCACTTTAAAATTCACGTTGGAAATCTTGTTGCAACATCTCTCCCTAATCGATCAACTCCAAGATGAGGTTGATTTTCTCAGACGATAAGGGGAAAGAATTGAAGAAATGCATGGAGTCAGAGCTCAAAATTCTACAGAACAAAGCCAAAATGAGGAGAGTGGGAGCAGGGCCAACCCAGTACTKCCAGACCTGAACATAGCCCTGGAACCACTGCCAGAAGAAGAACGAGGCCCTGAGGAAAATCGTTAGTAAGTAGAGAAGTAAGGCCCCCACAATTTTGTARAAATGGYGAACTATTATTATTTTYTGGGTGATCGTTATGTCTAGATCCRCCTGATAAATTAGACTACAACARTAGATTATATGGATAAATCCTTGTAGCAAGATTACATGAATTTTTGTAGCTGGTCCCCCATACCAACACCCTTTTTGTACACTATGACTTCGATCGTGCCCTTTTTTCTATATAAAAAATTTCAGCTTTTGTAAAAAAAAATATATTATGGCCACATTATATTTATTACCCCCGTGGGTACCTCCCTAGGTACACCAAATTATCCTCCCTAGGTACATTATAGGTACAATTATGTTGGGGTATCATTGTGAGGGTAAATGATGGGTTGTTGATGCCACTTTCATGAGTTGGGGATCTAAAATATTTGGGGGTTTTAGGGGTGTCAATTGAGTGGTCATTGGCCTTTCATTTACATTTATTTTTCCCTAGGGGAAACCTTGTTAGATCACCCTTCTTCCTAGATATATATGGATGGAGAGAAGCTCAACCACTAGCCAAAATATAAGCCAATAACCCAACATGACTTGGTTAGACTAGAATACAAAATCTCATGATGGACTCTAGCTTGAAAATGTTTGTTCTAACCGATTGACTAGTTAATTTTTTTTTTACAGAGGTACACATTAATATTTCTTGGGGGTGGGTATAATATTGCTTACCATGACCATGGGAGGAAGTCTTATCAATGTTGTTAATGATTTGTTTCCTAGTTTTTCATGATATGATATGAAGTATTTCCACATCCTTGACTTCTTCAATCCCAATTTTAGCATACTGGGCATTGACATCCTTTCTATTGAGGTGTGGTTCTCTCCTTTGATGCTGGCCCCATATAAATTCTAGTATTCATATGCTTGACAAAATGAGATTGGTAAGAAGAGTCTTCATTGTAAGAACCAACTTATACCTCACATCCATTGGCACCATCTATTAAATTGGGAGAATAACTAAAACTTATTGTCTCACTAGAACTTCAAATAACTCAATAAAGTCATTTGGAGTATGTTCCATCGACTCTTTCTTAATTGTCTCTTAGTTAACATTTTTTTTGGTTTTTTAAATGTTTCATGTATTATCTATAGTGTCTACAAGTTTGAACTAGCTTTGGCATGTAAAATATTTTGCTTTTGATTTGCCATGTCATATTGTTGGTCAATTTTCAAGAATGCACCCCTCATTCTTGTCCTTTGAGCCCAAGTCATATTCTCCATCGCCTGTCCATGTCCTTTGAATCCAAGTCACCTTCTTTATCCCTTAGTTGGATATTGTGTCATGCATGTCTTTGGATGTATCTTCTTGATCTTGATTTTTAAAATTTGTAGAAAAAGGGTACATAGTCATTTGCTTATGAATTCTCTTTCTCTCTCTTCGTCCCTAAATTCATGATCACTTCAATGGCATCAGACTTATAGAATAAAGAGTTACATAACAATGAAGGTTCTGTTCATATGAAATATTGGTTGTTTGTTGGGGTCTATGGAGGGTTTTGAGGATGTGTTGGATCTCTTTATCTATCTCCCTTAGATGCAAATATTCTTAGTTGTACTTAACTTGGTTGCCTAAATTATAGATAATTATGAGATATTTGTAATAGAATTCCATAAGTCTTGTGTAATGTCCCTAGGACAAACCCCAATTGTAAATGTACATATGCTTTATAGGCTGGTGAGCCATGATATTTTGAGGCTAGAGTGCATGTGTGATTATTAGGCCAGAGAGCCTAAATGCTAAAAGGTTAGCGAACCTATCATTGTAATATGTAATCACTCATATTATTAATAAAATACATCACTGCTGCAGACCAAGTGAGACAAAAATGTATGAGGGGATATGACTCCATGAGAGGGAAAGGGGGCTAAGGGATTGAGAAAAGGGGCTAAGTCAAGGGGGCTTAAGCCAAGGGAATAATATAATAATATTCCTAAAGTGAAAATCCATGTGATATATCTATCCTAAGTCCCTAAAGGTTGGGAATGTATCACCAAGTGGGTTCAAAGGTAGTTCATATGATGAAAAGTGTCAAGTTAAGAGCATGAAAATATAATGCTGGGAATTAGTGTAATTCCATCATTCTCACCATTCATTCTTGCCATCTTTCACTCAATTCATTCCATCCATCATCCTTTGCTAGAGTGTAAGCTGAAGCTGGTTACTGTGTAAATCCTTGGTGGTTTGGGTTGAAGAAGCAGGTTGTCAGGCATGTGGATCAATCTCTCTAGGTGAGAGAATTGTTGGGATACAGATTCATTGTGTGCTAGGCTAGTGGGTGTTGAGCTCCTTGAGCAACCTCGTGTTCCAAGTGCCATAGAGCTTTGAGACTTCATGGCTGGCCTGTTGTTGAAGCCTTGGAAGGGAAGCAAGACAACATAAGGATTGCTGAGTAGAGAAGGGATACATTTCCTGGGGTGGGATAGGTTGTGGGGAATGAGAGGCTGTGACATGGGAACTGTTGTTGGAGTTGGCACCTGAGACTGCCTTTGTTGAGCTGTTGTCAGATCTTAGTTTGGATTATGAACCTTTGTCCTGGTGGAGTCATAGCCCTAGCTCGAGGGTGACCTGCTATTGAGAGTTTATGAACAACATAGATGGATTGAAGGAACGTCTGAGGTTTGCATGCATTTGGTGATTTACAACAAAAGACAAGTGCTCTTTATATGTGTTTATGTGTCAATTATTGTGTGTATGTTTATGCTAATTTTGTATGCTTTAATTGTACATATTTATGCATGTATAAAACACTGTTAGGACTGCATAATTGTATTAATATGCATGGCATATTGGTAATTAAAATGGTATAAGAGGAAATAATTTTTGTATGGCATGGCCCAGCTTGGGGTTGGGGATGTTACATCTTGTGTCCATTATTATCCTTGATAGTGTTGCAATGGATGCCTAATCATATTTCTTGAATAACCAATTGAATGGTAAGATGCATCTTCTATAGCTTACTAAAGCTTATGTGGCAACAAGAGAGTCTTCTCAATGATATTGTCCCTTTCTTCCCTGAATTTTCCTTTGGGTATATGTCTATCCTCTAATAACGTGCATAAATACTCAAACAATGTTTTTGAATAACGAGTAACATCCTTGCTAATGACTTCTCGATAACCTTGAATGCTTTTTATGATGATGTTGACAAGTCCATTTATGCACTATGTACTAGGGCATATATAAATGAAGTTGAATCCCCTAGTCATAGAACCTCTTTTCAAAATATTTTAGAGCCCTTTATGTCTCATCGTGTGTAGTATAGTCACAAGAATTAAGAGTTGAGTTCATTTGCTTCTAATATAGTGCATTATATTCACGCAATTGAAAATAGATATACCCTTCTTGGTTGACTTAATTATAAATGTGTTTGAGAAGCTAACATGATTGTCATGGGGTATGGTTGTTGGGTGCTCTTGTTGGTGTTACTTCTTGCTTCATGCTTCCATTCCATCTATCAAGTTTTATTTGCTAAACATGTTTTCTTACTTCAATGCTATTGTTATTTATGTGCTTGGTGGTGTTTTTGAGGCCATGGATGAAATCGTTTTGTGATGGTTTAACACTCACCAATGTGTCTCATGGTTTAGAGGTAGGTATTTTTGAGGTCATGGACGAAATTGTTTTGTGATGGTTTAATAGTCACTAATGCCTCATGGTTTAATAGTATAGAAAACATGACAAAATTTGA
>ML831861.1:27331-38179 GCA_009831015.1 Picea engelmannii | reverse complement strand
AGACTTTCAAAACTTCCCTTTTTATAGAAGGGATCTTACACATCTCTGTCACTGGGCTCGTCATATTCAGTTTTCCAAACATACTTGCAACATCTATATTTAATTGAATATCATCTGTAGGAGTTGGCTTAGGAAGCAAGTCACGTACCGGAGGTGGAGGTTGTGGAGCCACCTTCTCTGCTGATGGAAGAGGAGTATTAGGCTGCGATGAAGGGGCCAAATCTTTATTTCTTCTAGTGTAGGTAAGATATTCTCTCCTCCTTAATTCCTTCTTCTGATCATCTGCCAATTGATTCAAGGCCCAGAGTCTCCCCTCTCTTTCTCCTCTTCTTCTAGCTTCATTGATCTACTCTTGGGTAACTTGTTCCTCATGGAAAACACAAATCAAATGAAGTTCATATCAGCATATAGGGGCTTTCGTAGTGCAAGATATTAGATATTGTTTTCGAGATTAACTGCGTAGTGTAAGTCATTAATCTATGACCCATATCCATGAGTATTAGTCGCAACTGGCCAATAATTCTCATGATTTGAATAGTCCACTTAGCACTCATTGCATTGGGTGATGCTCACAGGGGTGAAGAAGTGGGATTGAAACCAATGAAATGAATCACATAGCATCAATCATCACTTCCGGGGCTTGCACCCGGTAACCAGGACTTCCCAGGTGGTCACCCATCCCAAGACGCCTTTGGCTCAAGCGCGCTTAACTGTGGAATTTTCCCCACAATCAAGTCCACTTAGCTTGCTACCCCATTTGCAAAACCTTAGCAAGTATTGTGCCTTATGAACTACCCAATTAGAGCTGCCTTCACTCTTATTATTTAAGCATATAGGGGCTTCCGCAGTGCAAGATATTAATCTATGACCCATATCCATGAGTATTAGTCGCAACTGACCAATAATTCTCATGATTTGAATAGTCCACTTTCTTTCTTGGGCAATGGAGTCAAGGGGAACACCATGAAAATTGCCAGGTGCAAGAGATGAAGATCAAGCTAGGGCATATAGCCTCATAAATTCTAACTTTAACTCCTTGAAAATAAACCCTAGGGCATATAGCCTCATAAACCTTAGGTGCCGTTTTCTTCTCTAACCTCTAGCAACAAGATTTCAATGGACTAGATCAAACCCTAGGGTATAAACTTATAAAGCCTCTTAAGCCTTAGAATAATGTCTTAATGCTTCAACAATTAATGATGATTGAAAGTAAGGAGGGGGATAAAGCCTCTTAATCCTTCCTAGGGTTTCATGCATACAAGTTACATGCAACAATTAAGCCTCTAAAAGAGCATTTACCAAAGATACACCACACAAGCAATAAACTTGAACAAAGAAGACTTACTAGGCCAAGCGCATGCATGAGGAAACCCTAATTCACCATCCAATCATCAACAAGAGACAAAGCATCCAATAAAACCTTCAAGTGGTGCGTACAAGTACTCCAAGAGAACAAGAGAGATAGAGCAAAATTTTTTAGAGAGCTATCTCACAAGTGTGAGGAGTTGTGATTATGAAACATGAATTTGAGTGGTCCATCTATTTATATGTGGTAACCAAGCACTAATTGTCAACATAAGTTGAGTAAAACATCAATAATCCATGCTAGAAGTGGGGCCGACTCCTCAAATTAGCCTTTATGATGATAACTCATGAAAATAATACATCACACGTGTGGTGATGTCAAGCCTCCCAAGGGTGAAGGAGGGCCTCCAAAGGCTATGTGTCATTGTCCAAGGTGCAAGCAAGGTGGAAGAATGCCATGTCACATCAAATCGTCACGTGGTGTCCATGTGGCAAGCAAACCCTACCATCTCCATCAAACCCTAGTATAACGTCATCATCAAAAAGGCCCAACGTCCAAGGTGTAGAGGATGGTGTCCAAGGTGGAGGCGGGTGTATTTCATCTCTGCATGTCATCCAACCATCTACCAAACCAATGCATAATAATCTTCTGGGTATAGTGCTCAGGGTGTGGGCTTCTTGTCCCATTTGTGTACCACCATGACCATATATAGCAAATGCAAGGCCATCTGTCTGTCATCCAAGGTCCAGAAGATGTGAGAGCCTGTATTTGAGTGTGTCAAGCCATCCAATGACTAAATGCTCTGCATCACACGTGCCATATCCTGTAAACAAATGCATAATGTCTTGGTGAAAGCAGGGGATATCCTTCAAATAACCATGTCAAGTGCATCCAAATCAAATCAAAGTATGGAATCAAGTAAACCAATGTTCACAAGGTATAAGAGCCCTTACATCATACAAAGTAAGTTTTTACTTAACATAGAAGCCACATAAACAATTCACATGAAGTATCCCCTTCAAACTAAACATTAGCTCAAGACTTTATGTAAGTTGGCAAGTTTGAATATGAGAGGACCATCATCAGACCCTATTAGGTGTGCCAACCAAAACAAGAAAGAAAAGACCCAAGTAGAGGGATATGTCACGGGGGAAGCAGGAAAGAAAAGAACCCTTCAAGAGTCAGTGTGATAGTGAAACTTGTTGGTCTTACTTCATGGCTTATGGAGTCATTTGGTCCATTTCTATGAGTGCCTTTGTGGAGGGTGCGCTTGCTCTCGAGTTACCACTTTCTAAGCACTACGTTTTTCCAACCCCTTGATCTACCTTTTATATTGTCCTTTTATTAATTTGCAAGCCCCCTTTATAAGGTTTCAAGCTTTAGCATTCATTGCTTTGGGACTGGGGCGAATGCGAAAAGGGTAGAGCTCAAGTATGGATTGGCTTTTAAAAGTCTTTGCTATTATTTCTTTCTTTCTTTAGCATGATTCTTTCTTCATTATGTTTTTACTAGCAATTGCAATCAATCTTTGGGCCTTTAGCTCCTCTTCTCACGAGAGAATGAACCATGACCCATTACCGAAGTTTAGTACAATGTGACAGGCTCTAGGATGGTGAGTGTTAAGTATGGTGGGGCAACAGAACATTACCCTTGTGAGGGCCCCCCAGTAGTACCCCTTTTCCTTGGGGGTAACAACACAGGACTAGGGTACAAATGCTGGCTACCAAGGTGAAACAAGGAAACAAACATAGCTTTTTGAGCTTATGATTCATTATCCGACTTCAACCAATGATCCTCATTCATATGCCTAGTATAATAAGCACAACACTCTATATGAAAAAAGGACTAATGTACCTCATGGTGAAACTGGCTTACCATCTCCCAAAGACTGTGCCGATTGGATGTGATGAGCTTTGCTGATCAAGAGTGAAAGAGGCATTCGAGGGGCGCTGCTGGGCTGCTACAGGTGGACATGCTGATCATCACCATCATTGAGATCATTGTCTTCATTGTGGGCTATGAGACAATGATATCTTCTGGTTACCCCTAGACATGGGGGGGGGTAACATTTACCACTCGTGCCAATATGAGGGGTAACATGATGGATCCAAAAATTCACATCCCCACTACACAATACAAATGTCTTCATTCCCAATTTATTGCAAAAGACTTGAGAATGTTCATCTAACAACTCATTCTCAAGGGGGATTACAAATAAAGGAATGAGCCCAAAATGCCAAAAAGAACATATAAATGACACCTATTGGTCGTGAACATTGAACTTATTCTTCCTCCCCTACTTTACAATGGGGAGATTCAATGCTAAGTGAAATCAATGAGCCAATGCAACCACTGTATTATCTCATCCACAACATGAGATCTCCCCTTGTGTTTGACAACAAACCAAAACAACGCTACATCAAGCATCCTGCAAGCATAGGCTGGAACTTCTGTCACTGTATGGTTGAAAAGTGAGATGAGCACTTGAATATGGAAGGAAACACCAAGATCACACCAAGGTTGGTGTGTGCCACCACATGCTTACTCTATCCAATGTTGGATAGGGCTGATATAGTTATCATCTCCATCATATGAATAGGGCAACCCATCATTTAGCCATGAATCACCTCTATGCACTAAAAAATGCCTTTCCAAAGGTTGATGTACAAGCTCCAACAATCATCCTTCTTCTTTGCCATGCAAATCACCTATCATAGCCTCTAGCAACAAGGTTTTAGAAGGTGGCTCCAAGATAAGCCTGCAAAAAGTTTGCTGCCCTCTATCAAATATCCACATGAAGCATGCCACAACATTTCAGATTTGGAAAAGCAAATCAGCTCATGATTTGGGGCTTGGTGCCCTCTTTTGGAAAGTTGAAAAATGCCACAATACATCAGCGATTGAACATGCTTCTATCCCAAACATATTGTATTGCTGAGATTGCATCTCCTTGCTGTTTTTTTACACATAAATTGGGTACAAGCAGAAGATAACCATGGTTGGAAAATTTCTGCCCTTGTAATGTGATGAAAATGTTCCTTACGCTCCAAGAAATGTGCCCCATTGCTGAGGACACATGGATGTTGATCAACAATGGAATATCCATCACATACCTCAACATCTTTTGGCTGTCAAAGATCACAGGAAATAGGATCTGCAATGTCCTTTTCATGCTCCATAGGTGTGTTGAATTTTCACTATGCTAGGCTCAAGCATGAGGTTTATTTCAATTTTAGCATTTACTTGAACCATAAACAAATGCAACTACACCATTAACAATTGCTGCAATAACCAAGATCACAAAAAGAAATACCATGCACAAGAACACAAGAAATATCTTGGGAAGCCCTTCTCAACAAGGGAAGAAAACCCAACAATCCTTTGCTATATTCTCAAGAGAAAGACCTCCCACACCATAGACCTAGCACACAAAAGGGTGCTCTCCAAAACCAAGAAGCTAGCACCCAAGAGAGGTGTGCACTTCAGCCCTAGAATATGTACTTGCTGAAATTTCCAAAATCACATGTGTGTTGTGTGTTTCCTCAATGGGGAAATCACCTTTATTTATACTAGACTGGACATATCAAAAGTGGTGTCTATTGGCACAACAAGGCCGACCTGAATAACTCCGAATATAATTAATAATTACAATATTAATTATCTTTCAGTTTATCGTGGGGCCGACCTGTACCCTTTACATCACAATTAGGGTTACAGGCAAATCTTACTCTTAGACAATATAGCAAGGGATCTCACACACCCACTAGTGCTAAGCCACTAGGGGCACGTCCACCTGTGCTCAGCCACAGGGACGTCCTACTCAACAGATCTCTATCTCACTGAATCTTACAGGAGAATCATCTGGAGTACCACATCGTCTCAACTCTCTACACAGAGGAGAACGATACACCCATCACATGGGCACCTTCACCCCTCACAGGGGTACACATCGTTTCATCTCAAACGGCACACCCATCTCATGGGCATCCTCACCCCACACAGGGGCATACAAATCGTTTCATCTCAAACGACACACCCATCTCATGGGCATCTTCACCCCACACAGGGGCACACGACGTTCCATCTCAATCTCAGAGAGGAACGACACACCCATCTCATGGGCACACCCAACTCATGGGCTCTCTCACAGGTTGTCTCACTCAGTCTCAGAGGAGAACGTGTCCTGGAGGATGTCTCACGAAGCTGTAATCATCAACACTCCCTTTCAGTTAGGGAGACATTCTCCACCAGGCCAAGTCTCTCATGAAAGTATTCGAACTTCGTCTTGGCAAGCAGTTTGGTGAAGATATCCGCAATCTACTCATGTGTAGGAAGGTACTGCATGTGTACTGCTTTCCTCTATGCCATGTCTCTGATATAATGATATTTTATCTCAATATGTTTCGATTTATTGTGAAACACAGGGTTCTCAGAGAGTTTCACACAACTCTGGTTATCACAATGAATAATAGTAGGATCCATCTCATGATCAAATACATCTGTCAGGAGCTTGCGAAGCCACACTGCTTTGCTATATGCTCTGCTTCTGCGATACTCAAGGCCACAGAGCTCTGCTTCCTGCTGCACTAGGAAACCATGGCAGACCCCAAGGTAAAACAACAACCAGATGTGCTCTTCCGGTCCATTGCGCTCCCTGCCCAATCTGCATCGGCATATCCCTGCAAGCTCATGTCTACTGGAGGCATATCTCAGACCATTTCCAACTGTGTCTCAATACATGCTTCGCTGCTATCTAGTGAGTCTATCTCGGTTGACTCATGAACCACGAATCCCTCTGGCTGCAAATCTCGCTTTGTACTTCTCAACACTTCCATCGGCTGCATACTTGATCTTATAGATCCACTGTGGAAGTCACTACAAACTTCCCTTCTGGTCTCGGAACGATTCTCCACACATCATTCTTCAAGATGGACTGATATTCTTCTGTCATGGCATCTTACCATACCTGTTGACCTGCTGCTTCTCCATAACAAGAAGACTCAGTATCAATGATGTGGCTCATGGCTGAAACATAGCTCAAAAATCTCTTTGGTCTCTTTCTCTCTCAGAATGTGCCTCGAGGAGATGTATGTCCCTCTGTCTCTTGCAGAGTTTGTCGACCCCAGGCAAGCCTTTTATGGCCTATTGCAATGTCTCTAGGGACATCAATTGGAGCAACTGGATCAACTGAATCAACAACTGTCTCCCTCTGAACTATTGAAGGGGAGAAGGTATTGTCTCTTCCTTCTTCTCAAATAGTTTGACTCACTCTAAGTCAATTGACTCCCTATGAAGTCTGAAGGATAAACATCTTCCTTTTTTTGTGTTGCTAACCTGGAGATATCTCATGTCTTCTCAGGTCCTTTACTGACTCTACAGTATTTTGATGGCCTCTGTACTAGGATAATAACCAAGATGGCCTCCCACAGGGATAATAACCAAAATGGCCTCTTGTACTAGAAAAATAATCAATCAAAAAAATTGGACTCCCGTACCAGGGATAATGGTCCAAGTTATGAGGGCTCCCACACTAGGGATAATACCCTTCACTATCAAAATGCAATCAACTATAGTTTAATGATTAAATCAAATAAGGAACAACTTACCTTAGTCTACAGTCATGCTCAATCTTGTATTTGGTCTTCCTGAGAAAGGTTAGAGGAAGTAATCCTCATCTCTCATGTCTTCATCTTTCTGATGTGGGTCTGGATCAATGTCAACGGTGGAAGCATATTGTCTTCCTTTCTTTCTGGTAGGACAATTTCTCGCAAAGTGTCCATACTTGTCACATCTGAAGCACTGGATCTTTGACATGTCTTTTCTCCGATCATAACCTGAAGCTGATGAAGTCTTCTCATCTTTGAATGTTTCCCTGAAGTTTCTTTTATTTCTTCCTCCTTTCTTTGTATGAAGTGCAAGAGCATGACTGTCATCATGAGGGGAGTCTTCCACTCCTCTAGCTATAAGTCTGATTTCTTCTTGGGTACAGTCTGTCCACAAACAATCAAAAGTAGGTAGTTTTTCTCTTCCACTGATACTTTGAAGAAATGGTTCCCAATGTTTTGGAATATTATTGAGAGTGGTCAAAAGAAGTTCTTTGTATGATATGATTTCTCCAATGGCACCTAGCTGATCTCCAATCTCTGACATCTTCATAAAGAAGGCAACAACGGTATCACCTTTTGTCATCTTGATATTTTGAAGCTGGCCCTTCAATATAAGAGCTCTGAGGGTGCTGTCACTCTCAAACATATTCTTCCATGCTTCATACATTTCATAAGCTCTCTTCAGGTTTGCAATACGAGGCAGGAGATGATCTCTTACCGAGTAGATGATTATCTTTCTTGCCTTGACGTCATCTTCCTTCCTTTCTTCCTTCTCTTCATCGATAGCTGTCTCTGGTAAAGATTTTTGTGAAACCAACAATAAGCCTTGAAAGTCAGAAGAACACTGGTGAGCTGAAAAGCTCCTTCAATGAGCTGCATAAACCCTAATTCTGAATTTTCTGCAGAAAATTATGAAACCCTAGGGCCAAAAATCCAAAATGCTCGAAAATGCAATTTGAACCTTGTTGGAGGTGCGCTGAAGGAGGTCGTACACTCCTATATAATTTTTAGCCCCAACGTCCAAGTTTAATGTGCTGAAATCACCCAAAAGGAGAGGGTCGTACGAAATTGCAGAAAACCCTAGAGGGTCGTATGGAATTGCAGAAAGGAGAGGACGACTGCTTTAATGTTTGTGCAATGGGTTCTTCAAGACCTAAGCTCTGATACCATGTTGAATTTTCACTATGCTAGGCTCAAGCATGAGGTTTATTTCCATTTTAGCATTTACTTGAACCATAAACAAATGCAGCTACACCATTAACAATTGTTGCAATAACCAAGATCACAAGAAGAAATACCATGCACAAGAACACAAGAAATATCTTGGGAAACCCTTCTCAATAAGGGAAGAAAACCCAACAATCCTTTGCTATATTCTCAAGAGAAAGACCTCCCACACCATAGACCTAGCACACAAAAGGGTGCTCTCCAAAACCAAGAAGCTAGCGCGCAAGAGAGGTGCGCACTTCAGCCCTAGAATATGTACTTGCTGAAATTTCCAAAATCATACGTGTGTTGTGTGTTTCTTCAATGGGGAAATCACCTTTATTTATACTAGATTGGACACATCAAAAGTGGTGTCTATTGGCACAATAGGGCCGACCTCAATAACTCAGAATATAATTAATAATTACAATATTAATTATCTTTCACTTTATGGTGGGGCCGACCTGTACCCTTTACATCACAATTAGGGTTACAGGTAAATATTAGTCTTAGACAATATAGCATGGGATCTCACACACCCACTAGTGCTTAGCCACTAGGGGCACGTCCACCTGTGCTCAGCCACAGGGACGTCCTACTCAACAGATCTCTATCTCACTGAGTCTCTTAGGAGAATCATCTGGACTACCACATCGTCTCAACTCTCTACAAAGAGGAGAACGATACACCCATCACATGGGCACCTTCACCCCTCACAGGGGTACACATCGTTTCATCTCAAACGACACACCCATCTCATGGGCATCCTCACCCCACACAGGGGCATACAGATCGTTTCATCTCAAACGACACACCCATCTCATGGGCATCCTCACCCCACACAGGGGCATACAAATCGTTTAATCTCAAACGACACACCCATCTCATGGGCATCCTCACCCCACACAGGGGCACACAACGTTCCATCTCAGACTCAGAGAGGAACGACAAACCCATCTCATGTGCACACCCAACTCATGGGCTCTCTCACGGGCCGTCTCACTCAGTCTCAGAGGAGAATGTGTCCTCGAGGATGTCTCCCGAAGTTGTAATCATCAACAAGGTGGCTCTCAAGGCGGATCAGGAAAGGAAGGCACAAATTCATGTCTTCATTTGTCAAGCTCTCGCCATCCATGTCATAGATGTGATCTCCATGAACAAACCAGGAATCCATGCCCCATCTACAAACCAACAATCCATGTCCCATTTACGTCTCCCAATCACAAAAAGAGTGCTCCTATCATCATCCACCATGTTGAAGTTTTGCATTATGATGGGACTATGAAAGAAGAGGCATTGGTGGATTCAATCAGTGAAATGGAAAGGAACTTTGGGTACGAGAAGATAGAGGACTTGAACAAGGTGAAGTTCACCTTTACCAAGTTGAAAGGGCACACTGCTATGTGGTGGGATTTTGTACAACATGAACTAGCCTGTCAGAACAAAGAGAAGACAAGGACTTGGAGCAAGATGGTGTCCAAGTTGAGAGAGAAATCTGCAACAAAGAGATAGCATATGGGAGAATACACAGGAATTCTATCGAATTCCTACCTGTATAGGTCATCATGAGGATGAGAACCAGAAATCCTTGAGTTATGTGAATGGGCTGAAGTTTGTAGCGCAAGATGAGAGGAGCCTCCACAAGATAAGTACGGTTGAGGAAGCTTACTAGTTAACATTAAGGGCAGAGTAGAAGTTAGTGTGCAAATACAGCAGGAGTGTTGGTAGAGGAAGAGGTGGCCGAGGTAGCATAAGAAATTCAGTGCTGTGCATAGAGGACTTGTGTGAAGAGAAGGCTGATAAGTAAGAGGAAGGTAGTTGTAGAAGACCCTTGGTAACTTGACAACTTTCAATACTAGTTGTAAAATGAAATTGCTCTTTATGACTTCAGTTAACCTTGAGAATATTCTTGACATCCACATTTCTTATATCACCAGTATGGCAGGAGCTAGGACACATTAAACTTTGGCACAGTGGTCAGGTTGGGGCTCCTAGAGTAACTTTCTACTCTATGCTTCCTTGCAGGTTTGCTATCCACCTTATTACTTGAGTTTCCACGAGTAAACTAAAAGTATTGTTCTGTGCTTAGTTAGCAGTTGGACTGCCATTGAAAAATTGATTTGAGTAGTTAGTTTTCTTTTTTGATATTTAGGACTAGTTAGTAAAATCCATATAGGTCATTTTACATTTTAATTACTGGAGCTGTTACACATATTCAGACTTATCATTCCTCTCAGAATTTTAACTTGGACTTCTATGCTTCTTGGTATTTATTATTCATCTAGTGAGCATTCATTTTGAATTGGGAACTTAATTGCAGAGTCTGTTCAGAAGGAGAAGACAAAGGAGAAGACAATGGATGTAGTCAGTACCAGCTACGGGCGGTCTTCAGGGAATATTCAGTATACCACGTCCAGTTCCTTGAAACAGGTGCAATACAATACAGTGGAAATACAACGGCAAGCTGCAAGTGTCCACATTCTTCAGAATATATAATTAAATGTTTTTCACCCTCTGTTGGAACATTTTTTCTGAATACATTAAATGACACATGTTTGATCTGCATATGCAAGCATTATATTTTCATATGAATGAGTGACAAAGCAAATGCATGCTTACCAAAATTCTGTATCAATAGGGATGCAGTGTAGTCTGATTATCACACCCTTGTTGATTACAACTAGATTGTTTCATTTAAATTAGGAACACACAGATGACATTTCTAAAGAA
>ML831859.1:42570-53765 GCA_009831015.1 Picea engelmannii | reverse complement strand
AACAATAAGATTCAATAGTGGTTTCAAATACAACCATCAATTCTTTAGCAACAAAAATTGTCCTAGCCATAGAGTCATCTCTAGCCATCATAGCACTCTATTCTACAAACTACTCAATAATATATCCTTCAATCAACTTAGCAATATGTTGTACAACAAGCATATTAGTCTTCCTCTCATGTTAATCGACATTTCCTAATTTGAGTTGTAGGGACATTGACGATTATAGTAGAGTTCGAGAAGTAAAAAATGTAGAAAAAACACCACAAAACCTCCTGCAAGAACTAGAATGGTAATGTCATTTGAAGCCATATCATCAAATCTTCTCTCATCTACACACTATATATAATGTTTCATTTAATGTGCACAATTTTATCTCTTCTCTATAGTTATTGAATGCACATCTTCATATTGCAACTATCCCACCACTGCTTATTGTTGTTTTGTCTAACTTTGAGTACTTACATTTCTATTTTGGGATCTGGAAAGAGCATTGTCCTTCAATGACATCAACCAACATCTCATCATGCATAGTACTTCCAAGAAAAGGGTAATGAAATATTTACCATTTTATATTAAAAAAATACTATCAATTGTAATCAAGAAGTGATAAAGTGACACTTAAATTCACCCTAATTGAAAAGGAAGGCTTAGGAGCTTGATATTCCATATCAACCTTGTTATATGGGTGCATTTAAATAATTTTGAGTGAACAAGAAATATCTTATTGAAAAAGAGAATCACTTATTGCACTCTTAAGTGTTGAGTTAATTGTATTGGGAGTAATATAAACATATTTTTTTTGGTGGTAGTAGTGTCCTAGATTCACCCAAAATATGAATAAGGATATCTTAGGTACACCTTGAGTATGTGTACAATTGTGTCTTTTTTATCTTGGATGCTTGATGGTATATATTCTATCGCTAGTGTTTTACACATATTCAATTTGTAAAACAAAATAAGCACACAATACTCATGCACTCATGAAGTGCAATGGTGATTGCAACAATTAAGTGAATTCAAGTCCTCTCAAACTTATCTTCTTTCTAAATTGGTAGAAGTTTATGTGTCATTTCACATATTTGACTCTAAGTGGAAATTGTAAACAAAAGTGTCTCTTTGGATCAAGAATTGTCTAATTCATTGGGTCAAAATTGATAAGGTTGAGTGGTTTATAAAGTTAGATAAGAAGTCTTTGAATTTGTAATTATATTGACAACTTCTTGTAAAAAAAGTACCTACTCGAAATTAAATGAGAAGGTCAAGAGAGTCATGAAAATCGAATCATTGTAAAAATCACAAGAATTCTCAGTAGAACCTAACACCCTAAGTGTGACAACAATCAAGTGAGTGTGGTATAAAAAAAAAAAAAAAACAAGTACAAGTGAGTGTGACAAGTGAAAAAACACAAATGGGTAAAGAAGGAAAACATCTACAAAATGTCAATCAAGAAACCAAGGAATGACAAGACTCCAAACATGAATCACATAATTGGATTGTTTATATTCACCATCAATTTGATATGAAGGATCAATTGATTAAATCACTTGAGATTAAATAAATTCAAAAAAAGAAAAAAATTGAGGACATGGCTGATGCATCATATGAAACAACTCACCTCATACAAAAGGTTGATGCAATTTTTGACACAGAGGATCTAATCCAAAGGCTAATGTAACTTGGGATACATATGAACTCATGAAAAAATTTAATGCCACTTGTGATACATATGATCTGATGGTCGATATAAAAGAAACAAAATATATGGTTGATAATTCCTTAACTAGTCATGAGATGGAACCATACAGTCAATTGGTGAAGGAAAATATTATTGAAAATTAGTCACAAGTTGTTCAACACAAAGCGATAGAAGAAAAAGTAAATGTGAGTTTGAAGATACAAAAGAACAACATCAAGAATTAAAAAATAATCTTTCCAAGATGATTGTCAGACCTTGGGAAGAATTGTTATTCAAACAAACTCGACGTGGCTTAGGATATGACAAATGCAACAACTTTCATATCTCATATTACTTCAAACTAGTTCAATTTTTTAGTGCAAGGTTTCTTTAAGAAGTCAAGAATATTGATAATATGTCCCAACATTTTTATAGAGTTAATCACATGGAGAGTCATTTTTTTTTATCTTCATCCGTGTCTTCAATGTGGGAAGACAAATCATCTCTCATAAAATGATTGAAAAAGGAAGAAGGATAAAAAGAAAATACTTAATTATCACTCGATAAGTTCTTCGGGATGGAATCAACAATTCAAGAAGCTATAAAAGTTTTACCATCCAATTTAGACACAGGTAAAAACACATTTACATGGATAAATGAAAAATAAAAAAGATTTTGAATAGTTATTCCAGATGATTTTGGGCATGATTGGGGCTCAATTCTACATATGTTTTGAATTCAACCACGAGTCAAAGATGGTACTCTCTACACCTCAAGAGGGAGAGTGCATTAATAAAACAACAAGATACTCTCCAGCACCTTTAGGGGAGGAGTATATTCTAAAAATGGTTAGTGTTCAACCAAAACCACCACAAACATTGATGAAAATTGGTTAGTGATCAACCAACAAAAACCATTGGGTACAGTGATGAACCATTCAAGAAAAATAGAATCCAAAATCTCAAGCTTGGATCTCTTCAACAATATTCTCACCTTGCATCTGATAGAGGGGGATATCAAATATCAATGATGATAGTCATGATTCAAGTTTCAAAGTCCTATCGATTCAAAAATTCAATCAACATTAGGGAATTACAACATAGTAAATGGTCTCCTCAACAAGCTATCTACAATCAAATCAACTATTCATTGGGATATTGTTCGACACCTAATTATGTCTAAATTCAAGGAGAACTTTGATGATCCTATTTTTTCATTGATAGAAGAATGGTGATCCTAAATTTGTTCACCAACCACTAGGGGAATGTTTAGACATGGTAGTTGTTCACTTTGATAAATTCTACTCTCTTTCAAAGTTTATTTCAAATGAACCATTCAACATCCATATTGTGGTTTTTTTAGACATAGCTTCATCAAAGCTCGATTCAAAATTTCTATATTGAATATAGAAGATGATACCAATTTATGCACTAGTTCAAATTGTTGTACTGGTATAATTATTTAGACTTGTGACTAAGGGGGGGTATGTTAGAGTGGGAGTCCCTAAAGAATCACAAAGTATAAAACCACCTTCTTATGAGTTGTCATCCTTATCTATAATTGAGGTGTTGTCATTATCCACTAATGAGTTGTCAGTGAGATCTAGATATAGGGGTACAATCAGTTCCTTGTATTATATATTGGCATCATGAGATGAAGACATGTTTTGAGAATGGTGTAAAGTCTTTTCTTCCAAATTCTCTTATTGTTTTTCTTATGCTCTATTTCTTAACAAAAATGACAAAAGACCAAATAGGGTCATTATGAAGTGGGCCTTCAAATCCACCTATCAAAGCATCTTGAAACTTGTTATGTTGAGAATCAACCACACAACAAAGACTAGTGGCATTGATGTCAAGTTTGACAAGATGATTCAACACAAATTATATCATACCTAGATGAACATATTGATAGCTATTTTATAACCCCCACTAAATTTGTTCAGGATTGATTAGGGAGACTTGATAAGCATGTCGGGAGAGTGAAATAGGAATATTACAAGAAACATAAGTAACGTTCTAAGTAGCACAAAAATTAAAGAAGCAAAGATCATATATTTCTGATGAGGGAATTTTAGGAAGCATCCAATTAGGATTGGGCTCATATTTCTAGACAATGATTCTAATCATAAGTATTATGATTTTTTTGTAGAATTTTTCCTACCAAAGATATGGGAGGACCCTAACTTGGATTTGATATCATCATTGATTACCCTACTAGAAATATCCAAGTTTTGATTCTCCATTTTAAAATTACTTATAGTACATGTTATCACATGAAGTTGTTAAGGGTCACATGTAGTGGTTATGGGTCAATTCATCCTTAGATTTTTGAAGTTTTATGGAAAGTATCATGCTTACACCCTATCTAGAGACATCTACATGCTTATACACCTTTGGCTAAATTTTTTTGTGTACTTTGGGCTCAAACTACACAAATTAGACAACTACAGGATATTTTGTAGTGCCTAGCACTGCGAAATGATCTACATAGATAGGAGCTACAGAATGTGCTACGGAATTTCCTATAGTGGATATTGTTACAGATTTGAAAATAAAACCAAAATGGCAAAGTGGGTTTCTCTAAAAATTTTTGTGGAGGAAGATGATATCCCTGTTGAATTGCTAACTAAATTGCAGCTTGGCCCAATGTGGAGTTTGAGAGAAACAATTAAAACATTAGTGCGCTATGAAATTTGTTGCAAATTCTCTGTTTTGCATAGTTGTTTGGATATTCGCCTTGTTGGGAGGTTGCCACCTATCAAGGAGGGTTCGAATGAATTCCCGTGGATAATTTAGATGTCAAGGGACACCTACACCTAATTTTTAGCTCCATTAAAGACCTCATGCAGTGAGTTGGAAACAATTTATTTATGACTTCCAACAATTTCCTGAAAATTAGTAGTGTGTTGGATTTTTGTTTCTTTGATTGTTGCCACCTATCTCCAAGGCCTAGAATCTAATGGAAGAGATGGGATTCGACCTTCTAAGGATATTTTGATGCTATTTTCTATTAAGAGAGGAGGGAGCTCTTGGATATGGGTTGGATTCATAAGCCAAGAGAGGCTAGAGAGAGTAGGAGCAATTTTAGTTGCTCATTTGTAAGCCTGAGGGCATTGGTTGTATTCATTATTGTTATTTAAGAATGATGAGAGTTGTTATTTTCGAATGTAATTTTGTGTTTTATGTGTCTTCCTATTTTAAATATATCACAGGTTTGAGGATCAAAAGTTGTCAATGGTTTATGGATTCCTAAGCAACAAAGGATCTGTTGTATTTTTCTCATTAGTCATTGTTTATATTTAAGTATTTGTTGATTCGTTAAAATGAGAGGATATTTGTTTAGTGAGCATTCTATCTTCAGTTTTCCTTCTTTATTTTTCTATCTACCAGCATATGATTTTGTTGTCTAATTAGCAGCTTAAATAGCTTCGATGAGCAGAGTGTTTATGACCCCATTGCCCAATGGTCCATCACTGATCTATAGTTAACTTGTTTCCTTTTCTCTTTCTTTTTCTCACTAATCCACTTGAAATTAAATCCTATTCAAATCAAATTTCATGTTACCAAGCTTACTCCGATTTGCAGTCTGGGAGTGAATCTTGGAGAGCAGGGATGATTTTAAGGATAGAAATTTATTTTAAAATGTAGAAACCTTGGTGAACCTTACTAATCCTTCATATGTCAATTATAAATGTTTGGCAATATTTTTGTAAAAATATTCAAATTTCTAGGTATTTTATATTGTTTTTATAAAATTTTGGCGATTTTTAAGGTAAAATAATTTTATTCTATAGAATTTGGGCGAATCATTTTTAAAATAGCGAATCTCGTTTTTGGAAAAATCATGGAAAATTAGCCCATGAGCGAAATTTAGCCCCTAAAATAATCCCTGTAATGGAGAGATAACATTATTGGTGTCGATGTCGGGGAATGAAGTGTGAAGCTAGCTTCCCTGGGAGAATGACATAGATCCATCTCTTAATGGTGGAAAAGAGAAGAACACAAAAATCGACTATAATTATCTACCTGGCGACTCCACAATCAAAGACTCCACTAGGGAGGATCCTATTTACAGAAACATGACCATACGAAAGGGGATGACTAGGTATCAGCTTATGAGCTTTCTCCATGAACTCTTGTTTTTCTTTATCAACTCATTTCTCTCTTTCCCTTTATGTATAAAGAGGATTATCCTCTGCTTTATCTATTCCAATTATCATAAGCCTTACTTTATATATCCATCCTTGGAAAAAGAAGACCTACCTTCTCCCTGTGTTGTAGATATTGATCTTGTATCATCACCTCAACCTATTCATAAGGATGAGATTTGTATTCAAATCCCTCTTGAATTTGATTACCCTTGTAACCTTGAGGAGGTTGAAATTGATTCAAATCTTTCTCGGATCTCATTACCTTCTGCTATTACTATTGAACCTTTCCATCATCTTTTTAAACCTCATATTCAACCCACTAGTTTTCAAACTAGAATCAGAGACAAGATGTCTAAACCTTTAAGGCTGTCATATCACCTTCATCCTTATCCTCTTGATTTATTTGAGTATCTTCCTTAGTTTTCTGGAGAGGATCATGTTACAGCTGAGAGGCATTTGGAATACTTTGAGAAATTTCTTGATCAGTTTGAGGTATTATATGATGATGTTACAATGAGGTTGTTCTTCAAATATTTGTTTGGAGATGTTGTTGTGTGGTTTAAAGGTTTGAGAGTCAATTCTATTGGTTCTTGGATTGAGTTATGAAATTCATTTTTAAAGTGTTGGGGTGAGAACAAGTCTCTTGATCAGTACTTGGATGATTTTAATGCTTTGAAGAGAGGGGAAGATGAAGCCTTGGTTGTCTTCAATAGGAGGTTTTACAATGCTTATCATAGCATGCCAGTGGAAATACGACCTTTCGAGGCTTCTTCCATGGTGTACTATGTAATGGCTCAACATTTAGAGCTTGTCCTTCTCTTGAGAGAAAGAAAATCTTCATCCTTGAAATTTTTATTTGAAGATGTTGAAGAAGTCGAGGAGAGCATCTGTGCTAGCAAGAAGATTTGAGATCGAGTATATTTTGAAAATCTGCATGCACAAGATGAACAACAAGAGGATTGTCATTATATTTCAGACTTGCAACAAAAAGGCAGTGAGTATGAATCAAATTTCGAACAACAACGAGGATGTAACTATGGTTTACATTTGGAACATAATTCTTCAGTGTATTCAGATTTTTCTATGGACAGGGATGCATGTCCAGTTTATGATCATTTTTCAAAACATGCTCAGTATATTATATCTAGTGATTGCATAGATAATTATATGTTCCTAGTTTATCATTATCAGTGTGATTTAAAACATGTTGCACCATTATCTTGTGATCATCATGCTGAAAATGAAGAGACTGCAATTGTTGATGATCAAGAGTTGATTTCGAAAGAACAAGAAGGTTATCTATTTGCAAGAAGAAAGGAATTTATGGATGAACAGTTATTTTCTGTGGATCAGCATGCTTCGGATCTTGGTTTTAAGGATCCATTTGCAGCCTTGTTAGAGTCTTATGTTTTAGATTTTCTGAAAATTTCAAATTGCATTTTTTCACCAATACTCATGGGTGAGTATGGTTTTCTGAAGGAGTTTATGTTGTTGCTTCTATATTTATGTTATTATTCATTGATCAGTGACATAGATGAGATCATTTTAGTCATCAAGTTACTTGAATGGTTACTGTGGAAATTTTCTTTTACATGACCAAGTTGTAATTTTGGTTAGGGTAGGGTAGCATAGGTAATAATCTCACTTCTCGAGACTTGCTTTCCTTTAGTTTGTAGCGGGATTTTCAGTTTTCTTGAGTAAGTGGCGGTATCAGAGGTTGGATGCATAGATAACTCCATAGCCCAACAATTAAGGCATTTGAGATACAATAGTTCTTAGAGCCTCAAAGGGAGGAATCTATCCCCTGTGGAGCCAATGTTATCACATGAAGTTGTTAAGGGTCACATGTATTTGTTATGGGTCAATTCATCCTTAGATTTTTGAATTTTTGTGGAAAGTATCATGCTTACACCCTATATGGATACATCTACATGTTTATACACCTTTGGCTAAAGTTTTTGGGTATTTTGGGCTCAAAATGAAAAAATCGGACATCTACAAGACATTTCATAGTGCCTGGCGCTGCGAAATGATCTACATAGACAAGCGCTATGGAATGTGCTACATAATTTCCTGTAGCGGATACTATTATAGATTTGATCATAAAACCAAAACGACGAAGTGGGTTTCTCTTAAATTTTTTGTGGAGGAAGATGATATCCCTGTTGACTTGCTAACCAAATTCTAGCCTGACCCAATTTGGAATTTGAGATAAATAATTAAAACACTAGTGCATTGCGAAATTTGCTGTAAATTCTTTGTTTTTCATAGTTGTTTGGATATTCGCTTTGTTGGGAGGTTTCCACCTGTCAAGGAGGGTTCGAATGACTTCTCATGGATCAGTTAGATGTCAAGGGACACCTGCACCTAATTTTTAGCTCCATTAAAGACCTCATGGAGTGAGTTGGAAACAATTTATTTATGACTTCCAACAATTTCCTGAAAATTAGCAGTTTGTTGGATTTTTGTCTCTTTGATTGTTTTCACCTATATCCAAGGTCTAGAATCCAATGAAAGAGATGAAATTCGACCTCCTAAGGATATTTTGATGTTATTTTCTATTTAAGATAGGAGGGAGCTCCTGGAGAAGGGTTGGATTCATAAGCCAAGAGAGGTTAGAGAGAGTAGGAGCAGTTTTAGTTGCTCATTTGTAAGCCTGAGAGAATTGGTTGTATTCATTATTGCTATTGAAGAATGATGAGAGTTGTTATTTTCAGATGTAATTTTGTGTTTTATGAGTCTTCTTATTTGAAATATATCAAAGGTTTGAGGATCAAAAGCTGTCAATGGTTTATGGATTCCTAAGAAGCAAAGGATCTGTTGTATTTTTCCCATTAGTCATTGTTTATATTCAAGTATTTGTTGATTCATTAAAATGAGAGGATCTTTGTTTAGTGAGCATTCTATCTTCAGTTTTCCTTCTTTATTTTCCTATCTATCGGCATATGATTTTTTTGTCTGATTAGCAGCTTAAACACCTTTGATGAGAAGAGTGTTTATGACTCCATTGCCAAATGTTCCATCACTGATCTATAGTTAACTTGATGCCTTTTCTCTTGCTTTTTCTCACTGATCCACTTGAAATTAAATCCTATTCAAATCAAATTCCATGTTACCAAGCTTACTCCCATTTGCAGTCTCGGAGTGACTCTTGGAGAGATAACACTACAAACTGATTATCTTACAGGCAGGTAAATCCAAAGATAGGAAAATATTTTGTGTGCACGTGGAAATATTACAACAACAAACAATTTCAATTACCATTTATGGCTTTGTGGCCTCACGTGTCAACCATCTCTACACTCTAGAACTGCAAGAAACTTCTTCTGCTCAAACTAGCTACATCTTGACTACTAGAAAGATAATATGATCTAACTTAAAGATACTTAAAAAATTTCAAGAACTTGGATAAAACTCAACAAGATAAGAACTTGGATAACAAAATAGGGACTGGACTTCCTCAATCACTCAATCTCGAAGAGCTAGAACAATCACAATGTTCTATGCTCAATCTCTAAGACACAATAAATAAAAAAACAAAAAATAAAGATTCCTTGACAGCCATGATATTAATGACAATTAAATTAAATGCATGCATGCTTAAAATTCCCATGTAGCTAACAACATTTTTAAAACATGAATGTGGCTAAATTAGCATTCACACAACAACATATAAATGCTTAAAACTCATAGTTTATGCACAATAAATAAATCCCATAAATAAGAACAAAAAAAGGAGATAAAACACTTATTTTTTATCAATAAATGTGCAACCAACTGTAGGGGATGGACATTCCACCCAACATAGATTTTTTGCTCCAAATCTCAACATTAAATAATCCCCGAGCTGGAGATACAAATAAACAAGAAATAATGTCTCTCTATTTTCCACTCACAACCAAACATAACCCACAACAAGCTGATTTTCCTTAGAACTATCTCAATCCACCAACTCTCTTCCACTCAACTTGTACAACCAAGGAATGAGATCCCCCTTCACTACACACAGTCCCTCGAGCCTTCTCACCTCCCTCTAGGGCTCCAACACGGGTTGGCAAGGAATCTCTCTGGTTGGGGACTCCAGGGATGTCTTCTACAATAGAAAAAGCTCACAGCATCAAGCTCACTTTCTATTGGGGTAATTTATTACATAGATCTCACTATACACACCTAACAACCTACTTCTTCATGAATTTACAGTTTCGATAAGTTTCTACACATGCCCACTATGGATGCCTTCAAGCTCCAACTCTAAGCTCCCCTTTGTTGTCCCCGAAAACTGCATGTAAAAACTTTTCTATTTCTCCATATGAATTTCCATTTTTTCCACGCATGTTGACTCTCACACTCTCCAATGTTGATTGTACTCATCCCTCGTGCTCTAGTAACTACGGGATGTCACTTTTCACACCAACTCTCTTATGTGTGTTTAATGATTGGGGCTTTGATACACTCAAAATAAAATTAAAAGGTTTATACACAATAATGATTTTAGAAAGGTGGGTTGAGATGAATACACATGAATAATTTCCCCTTGAACCACATCTTAGACCATCCCCTCTCTTGTGAAAACTTAGTCCCCTTTACTCCTATGATATATGATATTTACATATTATATAGTCCAGCCTATGACCATACATCATATTTACATTATACATAGTTTAACCAAGGATTAAAAATAAGAATGTTACATATTCTGGTATAACCATGATATCTACCACAAATATTCTTCATAAAACAATCTAAAATTACTCTATACCTTACCAAAAAAAAGCCTTGGAAATTTTTTCTTAATACAATATGACTAAATCTAAATACTAGCTCTCATATATATATATATATATATATATATATATATTCCTTCATGTTAAAACAAAATATATTATATTATATTATAGACATAATCCGGTGTGATGTCGATGCTTTCCTTGACTCCCTATAGATGATTTCCAATATTCAAAAGTTGTTCTTATATTTGCAGAAACATTATATTATAATACCATTATATTATTTTCTATGAGTTGGAATGTTGCAAAAATTTAATACCAGATAAACATTATGTTATTTTCTATCATTTCAAGTTTGACAGTTAGATACCATAGTGGAACAGAGTTTTCACGTGTACGCCCACAATGTGGATGAAGAATTAAAAATTCTTTGAAAGTGAATGAAACCTGTCGTTGCTTTACAACCTATGTCATTATACTTGGAAAAGAAGCGAAAGCCAAGTTTGCAAAATAAAGAATCTTACTGCTAATGAATAGGCCAACTTAGTAAAGGTTGGAGGGCACAGAAAATTGTAATCCCCTAAACATAAGGAACAAATGCATCTACACCGTAGAGATATTCTAAATCCAAAATTTT
>ML831859.1:25537-37767 GCA_009831015.1 Picea engelmannii | reverse complement strand
ATATATATATATATATATATATATATATATATATATAATATGAAAATCAACCATTTAGAAAAAAAATAAAGTCACTTCTCACTATGTTAAAAATAAAATATTTAACCATTTTTAATGTGTAAAAATATTTAAAAAATAATATAGTTTTATAAGTATTATTATTACTATTATTTTTAGATATTAATAATATTTGTACATATTAACAAAGGTTAAAAACACTTGTCATTCAAATTATTGAAAAAAAAAATAATGTATTTTTGGTTTTTTTTAATGTGTTTCACAAGAGAAAATATAGAAGCTAAAAAGCCATAAAATATAAAATATAGAATATAAACAATATGCAAAATGTATTATTAAAAGATATAGGACCAATATGTGGATATGCTTTGAATAAAATTTTATGAGGCTTCATATATAGTATTACACTTTGATCTCTTTCATGTTATGAGAATCAAATAATATTAAAAAAAAAAACACTCTTATAATGAAGATGGAGCTATTTCAATGAAATTTAGAGAACATGATGCTCAATAGAGGATAAGCACAATGAAGAAAAATGTTCTAGCGAGTTTCTTTTCAAAAACTACAAAATTTTAATAAATGGGGCCTTGATCTTTCATTACTAAGCACACACCCAAATAGCCCTTGAAAATGAAATGGATCTGATGTTTCATATATAATAATAGTGCTTGGTAATAAAGGAATCCTTCCAAGGAGGATATTTTGGAGGCCAATGTTTTTAACATTTTCTCCACAAGTGTATGCAATTTTTCCTCCCCTAGCTTTTCATAGTGATGGTGTTGCTCTTCCCCTGGTGCACGAAGGCTAGGGTTTAAGCTTGGTGGCTCGCAGACTTTGTCTGATCCGAGCTTGCATCCTCTTTTTCTCTTCTTCATCAGCCATGGCCATGGATGTGTCAATCTATGCAAGTGCCCCAGGCAGTGGGACCTTTCCTTCCATCTCTATGTCTAGACCAGTTTCTGTTTTGTAGTTTGGGGCCTCTTTTTGTGATGTTGTTCAACAAGACTCTAGTCCTTCTTCTTCCTCTCTTCTAGTTCGGGAAGCCCCTCCCTTTCTCATTCCCATGGGACAAGATGTTGAGGGAGAGGAAGAATACTATAGATCCGTGTGTTTGGTCTATTGTTTCAATGTTTTTTGGCCAAATTTAGTTGATCTCAACAATTGGATCTTGGCTACCTGGATCCCTATTATGCAGAAGCAATATTTCATTCATCCTTGTGCTAAATAATTATTCTTTGTTGATTTCGATATTGAGGAAGATTGGGATCTGATTCTCAACTCAGGTTTGTGGTTTTGGGGTAACTCAGTTTTGTGCATGAAACCCTGGACTCCTTCTTTCAGTCTAGCTACTAACATTCTCTCCTTAGCTCCCGTTTGGGTGAGGCTTCCCAACCTTCCCTTGCATTTTTGGGATTTACCCTCTCTTGAAACCATTGGTTCGGTGTTGGGAAAATTCCACTTTGCATATCATGAAACTAAAAGGCACAACACTTCCACTTTTTCCTGTATCTGTGTGGAAATGGACTTCAGTAAAGGATTCCCAACTAAAGTTATTCTTACTGGTAAAAATTATTCTTGGTCTCAGAAACTAGACTATGAGAGAGATTCCTTGCGTTGCAGATCTTGTTTTGAAACGTGACATCTTGCAACCCATTGTCTCAAAGGGCCCAAGAAGAAAAAAAAGCCTCAGAAATCCACTTGGTGGGTGGGATCAAATGATGGCTATCAAGAAATCTCGAAGGAATGCAGACAACCCCCTCAAGTTAGCGAAAATCCATCTCAATCAGATCCTCCTCTTCATCAAACTTCCTTATCTCTAGAGACGAGCCCATAATCCAATCAGATGTCATATAAAGAGGCGTCTTCCCCTCAGATTTCAGATGAGGGACTTCAAATACAGTCTTCTCCTCAGCCATCAACTAACTGAGCAAATCGGGTTGATGATGTTGGTCTATTGGATAAATAAAAAATAGAAGTTCCATATCAAGACAATCCAGGAAATATAGGCATCACAAGTACCTCAACATTTCAAATGAAGGTTGGACGGTAGTCATAAATAAGAAGACATCACATTCCACAACAAAACCAATGGTAACATGAAGTCATGCCCGTAAGTTATCCAAATAGGAAATCCCATCCCTAATAGGTTAATTTAGATGCAATTTGTCTTCACTTTTATCCACAGAGTCTTTTTCTGAGTGTATTCAGTAAGGTTGTTATATGTGAAGTTTTCGTTTGAGTATTTGAAATATTCATTGATATCTTGTAGTAGTGGTTTAATAGAGGCCATGGATTGGCCTAAATTTTGTAGGACTTTGTAACTCCTCGACGGTTTCAACCGTGCCTTTTTTATAATACAAATTTCCCATTTTTTTTAAAAATAATAGTGCTCAGTAATGAAGTGGGTCTGATTCATGAAATCTAGCCCAATCATTTGCACAAAAAGCTAAAAAATATTGAATATTTTGTTTAATACAATATGTATTAGCATAAACAATATTATTAGTTATTCCTTATCTATAATGTACCCCTAGGTAGGGTACCCTCAAAAATCTATGTTCTTGAACTTATTTGAATTCCTAATATTGTTCTTTAAAAAAAAAACAAGATGCATGCAATGCAACAAACAATTCATGCAATTATCAAGAACATGTTCAATAGTCATAGGCACATGTCAAGCATAGTTTATAGCAACAATCAACACATTTCACACCTGCAAACTTTCATAATTTACACATCCACATCTATTCAATGCATCATTGCATTGATCCAAGAATACCATATTTCCATGCCATGTATTTCACCATGATGAGTTGGAAGGTCTAACCAACATCTCGACACAACATCCAACCACCTACCCAATACTTGATCAACCATCTAGACACTTTCCTCTTCATCCCAACACAACACAATGGATACACCCTCTTAGTGTTATTCATTGTTGGCAAGAAGGTTACATCCCAAGACATCAATACGAGTAAGGATACCATTGGACACTTGTGTAGTGTTATATCCTTTCCATATCCAATCACATCATGGCCTCACACATGACTATATCTACTGGCATTCACTTCAATAATAGGATTATATCTCCTTTCTTACTTTGGTTATTAGCTCATAACTACCACAACATGACATGTTATTATTTCATATGAACACATTCAAAGTTAAATAACTTTTATAAATATCTAAGGCCTCCTATGTTTACCACACCAAGTGATATATCATTCCTATAAATTCATTCAAATTAAAATGAACATATCATTCCAGGTATCAAAATATGTAGCACCCATCCACAGGATGCTAAGCAATTAACTATTTATCTAAATACTTACACATTAAAAATTTTGTTTGCACCTTTATTTACATATATATTAGAATACATGTGTTATCGAACAAAGATATTTAAAGCATATTTTCTACAAAGAATGGATAATTCTAGGATACAAGTTTCCAGTGTGTCGAAAGTTAGAAAAGTATGGTCGAAGGTTTCAAAAGACTTGGAGAATGTCTTCAAAGAGATGTGTCTTCCACATCACACTTATTTTAACATTAAGAAGGTATTTCATCACTTTAGTATTATTTGATATTTACATTATACTTAACATATATATGCCTTGCTAACTGTCTCTTTTGTAAATTTCATACTAAACTCACATTTGTATTTTCGTCCTAATCATCTTTGTTGCCACACTTACTTAGCAACATTTTCATTAATTTTTTTTTAATTTTTACTCATGCCAATATCGATATACTTCTACCAAATCCTCTACATGTTACTATCCCTTTTTAAATCTTACAACCATAAACTCTCTTAATCTCCACTACTCTAGTACAATTAAGTAAAAATAAAAAATTAGACACAAAGTTGCTAAGTAAGTGTGGCAACAAAGATGATCAGGACGAAAATACAAATGTGAGTTTAGTATGAAAGTTACAAAAGAGACAGTTAGCAATGCATATATATGTTAAGTATAATGTAAATATCAAATAATACTAAAGTGATGAAATACCTTCTTAATGGTAAAATAAGTGTGATGTGGAAGACACATCTCTTTGAAGACATTCTCCAAGTCTTTTGAAACCTTCGACCATACTTTTCTAACTTTCGACACACTGGAAACTTGTATCCTAGCATTATCCATTCTTTGTAGAAAATATGCTTTAAATATCTTTGTTCGATAACACATGTAGTCTAATATATATGTAAATAAAGGTGCAAACAAAATTGTTAATGTGTAAGTATTTAGATAAATAGTTAATTGCTTAGCATCTTGTGGATGGGTGCTACATAATGCTAAAACAAAGTTGTTAATGTGTAAGTATTTAGATAAATAGTTACTCTGCTTAGCATCCTGTGGATGGGTGCTACAAAATATGACTAAGGGAATTCTTACTTAAATCCCCTTCATCATTTATGCAGCATAAGCATATAAATTTGATACCTTCATGGCCGATATCAATTCATTTGATGATACCTAATCAGTTGTTGTCTTATGAAGGTCCATTTTCTCCCTTCACCAACCTATTAATAACATTTTTTGTATTCCCACATTTTCTTCATATAGTTGACTGTCATATGCAACAACATCATAACCATCTTCAACCATGCTATAAAAATTTTCCTTGATAAATAATGCATCATTAGCCACATTAATCAACATAAATATTTAGTTCATATATAATAAACATACCACTCTAGTCTGTATGCATGTTATATGTATTCTGAAGCATTTCTATATGCACTAATGCATATCTATGTGCACCAAACATTCATTCTCAGCATGCCTACTAATGCATATGCATTCTAGCTTTCTAGTCTCTTGCATTTCTAGCATTCCTATCTTTAAAACTATTGCATATATCAACTCCATCGACATTAGGAAGATATATTAAAATATCAAGAGTTGAGTTAAGGAAATTCCCTGTATTAACATGGTTTCTTTGCTAGCCATGTTCCTCATTGTTGTTGCAACAATTTCATCATCATCTTATATAGCATTTTTCAGCATCCTTAGTTATCTTTGGTTTTCCTCAAACCTCTCTAGATTCTTTCACATCCTATGTTCTTACTTTATTAAATGTTTCTCCCATTTCTAATCACCTTCTAGCCAATGCACAATTGGCCACTTTATATTTCTAGCCAATGTATCTTATTGACCTTCAATTCTATAACATTTACTTACTTTTCTAGATCAATCTTACCCAACCTTTCTTATCTGAACTTCCAACACTTGTAGTGCATATACCATTCTCTTTTTAATATTGCAAATGAAATCTTATTTACCAATCTCTTCTTCTTTATATCTAATTTTTCCTTAGCCCTAAATTCATTAATCCACATTTCATCATATTTTAGTACTGCATTTTATGCCATTTTAGCTTTGTATAGAGTACTCTATTTTGCACCCAATTGTTACTTCAATAGGCCTTCCGACATTTTGTAGCGTTGCAATTAATACCTTTTTAGCTTCTTAAAATTTAAATGTATTGCAAATTTTCATCTCTTTGCAACCAATGCCAATGTCAACATAGATATACTCTCCTTTTCATACGCCTTCTAAATATTTTCCTTCTGAAATCACTACCCTACTTGTGTTCTTCTTGATTTGTCATCACATTCTACATTGGAAATGCACTCAACACCCTTGGAATGCATTCATCATTCTCTTTATTCATCCACAATTCTCATTCATATTTCTCATCCCTCCTTGAGTGCTTTAATGTCTTACAACTAACTTAAACATTTACATGATGACATCTTCTGCCAATATCTTAAGTTGTTCCTGGCTTGGTACAATTCTGAATTTCACTTCATTTAATGGAATAAATCCCTTTGAAGTCTGATTGTATCCTTATTGAACCAATATACACATAATACACTACCTTATTTCTCCATTGGTAGCCTTCGAGGTGAATTAACCTTCATTGTTTCATCCACTAAATTCTTTACTTTTGCACCATGCTTCCATTGTTCACTTTGATAACACAAGTGGATTTCTTACTCTGAATTATTTTAAACAAAATTTTCTATTTCCTATCATGCAACTATTTCATGTCTTCATATACTTTCCCATAGAGATGATGCACCCATCCCATGAGAAACATATCACTTGTTTTATTGCAATCATGCATTGCAACCATAATTATTTAACTTATCCTTATTATACTTAGGATTTAATAAAATTTACCTTATGTTACATTCATACATTTTGATCCCATACTCTCATACCTCCTTTTTATCCCATATCACATACTCTCATACAATGGTGATAGACATTTTCCCCACACATGATTTTTTTATGTTCCCTCATTGGTTTCATGTAACACCCTCATGGAGGATGATTTAGATACTATGAGGATGCTTCAAAAATTTTCAAATAGGTGAAGCATTGATGCCATCAAAATACAAAGCATTTTTAGTAGATCTTATAACCAAAGTCTAGATCATGTAACCACAGTGCAGATCCAATAACATCATTTGTTGGTTAGCATACGTGCACTTCCTCAAATAAAAATCTACCACTTTGAGGTTTTTCTATATTATCAAGGCATGCTTTGTTTCCTATCAAATCACCACAAAATAAAACCGGTCTCTCGTGGACAGAAAGTCAAACCAAAAGTCAACGCATAAATTTAAACAGTCAAATATGCTTTAAGGACACTTTTTCTACATCGTTTGCATGCAGTCGAGACCAAATCAAGAAAAATGGAGACCTAGGTTTTGTGCCCAATATAACCATTCAAGTAACCACATGTGAAAAATTCTCATAAAATTCACAAGGAAGATTGTATGGGCATGTTATTAAGGAAATTTTGTAGTTTTTATCACTGTGTACAAGAAATGCAGAATTCGAGTATTTTTACACAACATTGTCTTTTTTCATCAAAATGGAAATATGAAATTATGGAAAGATGTGAAATGATGAAACACACCATGTCCAACTTAAATCACTGAAATTTTCCTTAAAACGAGCCAGGGGCATACATTTTTGTGCATTAGAGTAATTTGGGAAGCACCCAGAATTTGTGTAAGATCATCGATTGTATGCACCGCCAATGATAAACTGTATTTGTTGCTAAAGGATTGGGATAAATAATTCATAGATTGTATTAAACTTATTTTGGTTATGGATTCTTATCAGGGAAAAAATACAAGGAAAGTTGAACTCCTTTGCATTGGGGCACAATAAGAGGGAATTTAGAAGGTTGCATTATTCTTGTAGGAATCATTCCATCAACAAACTTGTAGTCACTCACCTCTATTTGGATATTATTAAAGACTTGAATAATCAACAATAAGGTGTTTACATCTATTAGGGGTATGTCATTTGAGGGCAGTGTATCAACGTTGATTGCAAGCATGTTTGCAGTCTATATTCGAAGCACTTTAAAAGGAGGAAATCACACTATTCTATTTGTGCTAGATGAATTAAACCTTCCTGGGATGTTATACATTTAGTCCCATGCAGTTTGATAAGGGTGGGTCTATTAAAAATAATAACAAGGAGGAGAGCACACTTAAGGAAGGGATCAACTCTCATCTATAACAACATTTGTATTTATCTTTGGCATTATGTTTGGTGTGGAATAATTATTTCTTTGTTTATAATGGGAATTCTACAATGTTATGTGTATCGGTGTTCATAAGCGAACACATTATCTTGTAGTGGAGTATTCTAAGTGTCAAGAACTGCACTACATTAGAGCATCTTATATGATCATCTATTAGAGTTTGTGTTGACAATGGTATATCTTTATCATGTGCTATAGGATCAAGTAAGAATTGGAGAATTTGGACATGAAGGGTCATTGCTTGTTTTTCTTTATAATTATCTGGGTATGTCACTACATCCCATAATTGAACATTACTATATTTTATGGCTATAATTGATCAATAAGTTTCTACCGCACAAAAAGGAGGACAACACAAAATATGAAACAGGGAAGAAATTGATTTGATCATATCTTGCAAATCATGTATCGGATGGCCACACAAGTTGGAGGAGGAATGCACTAAGGTAAGATGAATAAACTCGAAACATTTCAAGAAAATCTGATTCATATTCCTTGAGAAATAAACCACCATCACTTATATCCATTTTTTCTTATTTCTTAAGAGTTGTGCATATGATGGTGACACTTTTTGGTGGGAAGCATAAAATTATTACCAACACCCCCACAAAGTTTCTGAAGAACCCAATTGGTAAATTTTGAAAATCAATGAAAAGTATACCATATGAAGTTTGCTATAGGAAATCTTTTAACCAATTTACAAATATGGTAACCCTCTTCATTGATTGGCATACTAGCGTGTCTTCAGGAGGAAATCTTCCATATGGGTTTTGTTTCTAGAGTCCCTGAGATGGTTCAATGTTGATCAGACTGGCATCATGATACGTGATGGCAATGTTATTCCATGGTGAAACTCAAAGTCAATTGTGTGTTACTTTATAAATTTGGTACAAGGATTGATTTATCTTGAGATTATTAATATTATAAGTAGGTAACAACACCTTTAAATCACATGGATCCATAGCATTGAAATTTAGTTGATATGCACATTGTTGGGTTATCAGTATGGATTCATGCACATGGTTGAGTTTTCAAGTTTCTAATATTTTTTCTATTTGATGAAAAGGGAAGATTATTTGTTGCAACAGAAAAGAGGACAAGTCTAAGAGGTAAGTGTTTCCACATAAGAACCAACACTTGCAAAAAATTTAGTTGCTACACAATAAGCCAGTTGCAACTCAAACCTTCTAGCCTACTGCCCAATTTTTAGAGAGAGAATACCTAATCACACAATTCAGAGAATCATATGAGAGTTGTGAAAAGCCTCCCATATGATATAATTTAAGCCCAATTCATCGCTTCTATTACCTCATGCTTGTCCTATTTGCACATCTACTTGTTAATTATTAAGCTATCTTTATGATGAATTGGATCTTAGGATTTGTGGATACTGTTTTAGTTGTTTTTCTATGTATTTGATTAAAAATGTTTGGTTAGTTTATTTTCATTATCAATATGAGTGTAAAACTTATGGTATGAAGAGTAGGACATTTCTCCTAAGTTATTAATAAAGTTGCATGCATTGATCAGTTGGTTATGAAGCATCTTTTGAGCAGGGAAATTAGAGCACATGTGATTACTATGACTCAAAAGGATCTTTTGGGTGCCATTACTCTTATATTCAATTATTTGAGAGTTTTGGAACTATTCCAACCATAGTTAACCACCAACATGGATTGTGGGTTTTAGTTGGAGTGTGTATGAGTGAGAATCTTTTGTCTCACTTGTTGGTATAGAATCTTGGACGCATAAGAGTTATGAAGGGAATTATTTTTTCTATATAGGATTTGATCTCATGCCCAAACTTCCAAATGAGTGGTGGCTCAAGCCCCTTTTCTAGCGTAAAATAAGAGACTTATATCTTTTAGCACCTCCCCAAAAATGACGCCAAAAATGGCAGTGTTTTTATATGAATGGGTTTTAAGGAAAAAAAAGCTCGATCATTTAATTTTATCAAACAAGGTCTGTATGGTTCTGTTGATAGGTCCAAATGGCCTATCAAGTAGGTAAGGGATAATGGCCGATGGTAGGTCCCAATTAGACCCACTCTCTGTTTAGTAAAATAAATTAAATTCCTCCTCACAACATTTTTCGAATCTCATTTGGATAAAACAAGATAGGTAGGATTATCACCCTAATTTATATCCTTATTGCAAGTTCAATTAACCTTCAATTTATTTGACTTAAAGACCAATTGTTGTTTTAAATTTATTTATCAAATGCAAACTAAAATAAAGAGGTCTAGTTTTTTTATATAATAATTTAAACAAGAAGCAAAATCACATAATCTGATAAAAATAAGAGAGACCAGGAGAGTTGCAAAACCATCAATGATTTTATTCATTCATTCTGTAACAGTCAAGGCACTTCTCACAATGTAAAAGTATGGACCATATGTAAGTATAGCAACCTAAGGTAGCATACACATATGCCATTGGTTCCTTCAAATCAAACCAAGAATGATAAGTCAACAACCACAACTTGTGCTCTGTTATGACTATGCACAAGAATCCTATTTAGTACTGAGAAACTAATCCAGAAACCAAAACAAGTTTGCAGACTATCAAATAGAAAATCAACCTGGAATCATATTAGAAATAAATGCCTATTTATCCTAGCTTTTTGTCACCTTCAACAGACCGTGCTATCACAAGAAGTGTCTTAGCTTAGAAATCATAGATGAATGAAGTAGTAATGAAATCTAACTTGGAAGGAAGAGTAGACTTTATCAGAGAAATGTGTTCTCCTCCCTCTTTACTTTGTTCAACTTTCTCTTTTAAATATCTCCAAGGTAGTGTTGGCAGCCAATTCACTTTTTCCATTGTTTTATAAGCTGCCTACACCCATGTTTTGCAAACATCAATTTTTCGTCGCAATTTTTTCAACGACACTTTTATTTTTGCGACATTTGCACATTTGCCTTCGTTTTGTTTTTCACGACTGTAAGCGCGAAAACTTCATCTTTCGAAGTCTCATTGAATTCATTATTTGAACTGACGCTATCCTTGTCAATATGCCTATTGCACTCACATTTCACCTATCGTTATGTAGCTGGCAAGACTTTCGATCTCTACTCATTGAACATGATTGTGTGACTAGGTTTCATTAAGTTGCAATGCATTAGCATTCGGATTTGCATTCATTTGACTTACTTGACCTTTGGTTTCATAAGATACATGGGTGTTATGATTAAATCTTTCATATATATATCTTTTTAATTTAATGCCTATGTTTATGTTTTCATAACTATTGGTATGTTGGATACATGAGCACCCATTGGCACATTGGTTAAACTATTGATTATGTGAGCTGATACATTGGCGCATAGTCGATTTTGGTTTTGATTTATATGTCGGGTGTTTAAAACTATGGCATAATGTTTGCATGCGTTGGTTTATACATTGATTTTATTGGTTGGGTAAATGACTTGATTGTTGAACTGCTATAATGGATTGAACAACTATGTAAATCGGCGGTTGTACTTTGGAAATAATTGTTTTGCATGGCAGAGATAAGCTCCACCACCTTCGGACGATGGCATTTATGCCTATCCCATATTCATCGTTCACTTCTGTTAGCTCGGGTAGCTCTGCTCCTGTGTGTGTTTCGATCCAAACCCTCGACTTACCATGTGCTCGGCTCCATGGCACCAGTCGTGCGAATTGAGCCAAATGGCAACCAAGCCTTGTTAATGTTTGACAATGCCCGAAAGGACTTGGAAGAAAATGGATGGCTCACCTTCGTGCAATGATTTGAGGGTTTTAATCTAGCTGTAGCACGACAATTTTCCATGAATTTCGATGGCTATAGAGCCAAGGTGGGTGACACCCAGTTGGAAATTGACGAGGAATTTATCAGTTCTGCTACAGGGTTACCCTCCTCAAGACAACGTTGGTTCAAAAATTCTAAGGTCGAGGAAGTGTCGTGGACACTGTTGTTCGTTTCGCGCAAGGTCACCTCTTGTGACAGAGGTATGCCCATATCTGCACTTAAACCACGATGGCATGATACTTTGATGATAGTCAAACAGTTCGTGACCTGTGAAGGTCGATATGGACTTGTGTTTCTCTACCACCTGCATTTGTTAATGATTTTTATCGGATTCTCGTTGAATATGCCTTTCTACTTTCAGCGTAGCCTATATAAAATGTCGAAAAGGTTTAAATGACAAAAGGCTGACAGTATCCTGTTCCACTATGGGCTTATTAAGCTTATCGTTGTGCATCACTTGAGTTTACATGGTGATAGTTGGAGGGCTTTCATTGCCTGAAATGGTTTCGATGACACTGACCCTGTCCAGGTTGACAAACCTATGGTGTGTGAAGCCAAGGCCGAGCCGCCTGTGCCCTTCCATATCCTACTGCCTCCTCCTAAACCCTCGGTCGACCCTAAGGTTGACTTACCCGACGCTATAACAAAGAAGTGTGAGACTATTAAGAAGCCTGCGAGCAAAAATCCCAAGGCAAACCCTACTGCTAATGCCAAAGGGAATGTAACACACCCACTATCGTAATTTAAAAATTTCGGGGTTAATCTCCCACAAATGAGAAATCTCCAGAAACCTGCATTAGCGAAATGCCAATCCTTGGTTCAATATCGGGGTTCGGGGTTTCTAGTGTCAAAATTCATTCACC
>ML831859.1:0-12801 GCA_009831015.1 Picea engelmannii | reverse complement strand
AAACACAGCAATTACTTGATTCAGTTTATGAATGACAGATTTCTCTTCTTCATCAATTGAATTATTTTGTATAAGTCTTTGCATACGGGTTTATCTAATTGTAGAGATTTATAAATTATATGATTGTTGTGATTTTTATGTCTGGTTTGTCCTATAAACATACTTGAAGAGCATCGCAGCTATCGTTTACGAGAAGCTCTCAGATAATTCGGTGTGGGTTTCCTCCCTCTGATCTGCTAAAACAATCATCATACATAGGACAAATCTGGAGCGTTTCCAGGTCAGTTTGCATTTATTTGTTTAGTACATTTATTAGTAGTTTAGTTAGATATATGTTTTAGTTTAGATTAGTAATTAGAATTAGTAGTTTAGTAGTTTAGTTTAGTTAGTTTCTGTTTTATCTTTGTTCATAAAATTATAAAATCAACAAAAAATATCTGTCTCTGTCTTAGGGCAGAATGCAAATGAGTTTTTCAGGTTTTATTCAAATCTGTAAATTGTAGATATTGTACATTTTGTGAATAAGTTGTATTTCAGTCAGTAGTTAGTTGGTTAATTAGTTTGAGTTAGTTTAGGATTAGATAGTAGATTGTATATATAGAATAGTTAGATTAGTTAGTTTTTAGTTAGTTTTAGTTAGTTTTAGTTTAGTTAGTTTTATTTGTTTTCTTTTAGTTAGATTAGTTTTAATAGTTAGTTTAGATTAGTTTTCTTTTGTTTTCTTAGGACCTTAGATCGGCTAATGGAGCCGCTAAACCCGTCAGGGTGGTTCATCCCAAACGTCTTGGGTTATTAGACAACCCTGGACTGGTTCCACTCTCTCAGTTGACGGACGGTCGATTTCGCCCGTCAACAGGTAGTTGAATCATTCAACCACTTTTAGTTAATTTATTAACTAACAACTAGTTAGTTAGTAGGAGAGTTGTTAAGTAAATTAATAATTATTATTATATGATAAGGGTACTAAATAAAGCTAATAAGTGGGGACCCCCTATTTCATTTAAACCAATTAATGAACCATTTCCTCCTTGTAACTTCCACCTTATATGCAAGAAATATCATCTTGCCACATCATACACTCTATGTCCCTAAAATCCATAAGATGGAAATTTCATAAGAATTCTCTTGTCGCTCCATGTAAAAATTATATAAATTCATCCAAATTTAATCATCATGTAGATCTATAAAAAATATATAGCATAAAAATATAAGGTTTTCCAAAATATAAAGTGTCAAAAGTATGAGTTGTCAAAAATAATATGTTGCACAAAATGAAGTGAAAATTAGTTCATATACAGGTGCCAAAAGAATCATGAAAAGACATATTTTTTGTGAGAAGTTTCTCCTCTCTTTCCATGAATACTTTTAGCCCTTTAATTTCTCCCAACTTATGAACCTTCCTTAGTATATTTTTGATCATTTCCATGCACATGTGAAGTGATTGAATGTGATGACTTTGACTCAGCTACTACTACTTTCTCCTTATCTAGATTATCCTCAAGTTCATTGATCTTGGACTTGGCATGATGGGAATGTGAGGCTTGGGATATAGGTTGTTGATACAAGGGAGAATTAGTATGCAGGGAATGAAAAGGAGGTTGTTAAGGGTGATCAATATTTGGCAAGCCATGTGAATGTCCAGAAGGAGGATGTAAAACATTTTTCCAGCCATCATGTTCTAGTCTAACTAGAGGAGCAGAAACATGGTTTAAGATTGGATTACCAATAATTGGACGAGGGTTCTTAGGCATAAGTGGAGGTCTATAAGCTTATTAGATTGACAAATTACCTCTCTGCAACAACTGATTGAATTCTTATGAATCTATGTCAAAATGTATGGAAAATCAGAGCCTCTTATTACCCATTTTCCAAGGACCTAGTCCTCTACCTCTATTATTTCCTCTCCCTCCATGATTTCCCTTGTTGAAAAAGCTCATACTGATATATATTTACACAAGTCAAAGCCAAAGTTCAACTGATCATTCATCTAAAACTTTGCAAAAGAAATAATTTAAACATGGCTCTATTTATAATAATACACATGCAAGAAATCATCATGCAATTCATGTTCTCAAAGCCAACAATCACTTAGAACAGGGATTTTGAAAGGGTTTTGTGATTAAATGATGGGATTTGTAATGTGCAAAAAATGGTAAGTGTGATAGGCATGTAAAATGGAATGTTCTCTTCCATGGAGAGATTTAAAAACACCTCATTAACTCTCAACCATATTACTCCAGCTAGAAAATAGAGTTAACCTTGAACAAGTTAACATTTCTCTTTTGATCAATTTGGTTCTGCAATTACATAACTATAATTAAGCATGGGAGTAAAAGGGAAATTTGGGAAAATGAATTGGGATTATAATGAGCAAAAATTGTTACTTATGATAGGGGAATGTAAAATGAACATGCATTAATTACAAAGTCTATAATGGTTTGTATTCTTTGAGCAGAATTATAATTGCATGAAATCACATAATTTTAAACATGTATCAATCTGCATCTCTTCATATTCTATCATGTTATAACCAAATTCTTCATTAACCTATGCAATTTCCCAATTAAAAATTATGTTGATACCCAACTGTTTATTTAAAATGATTGTTTTCTTTTGTTCATCACGCTAATGTCCAGTAGCCACAATTTATTAATTTATGTTCAAGACCATTGATATTCCATGATTTTAAAATACACAGTGAAAATCATCGGCATCAATCCTAGCAGAGACCAATCATTATGCTAACTTCATCATAAAACCAAAAGTTTCAAAATGCCACTTCATCATAACCCAAGATTAATCCACCAAGAAATATCCAAATCGAAATTGGGAACATTAAGTTTGCAACATCTAGTCTATCCAAATCATTAATCCAAATATGTATCATATGCATCAAAAGATCATGACAGAAATGAGCCTTAAACAAATCAAGGACTTAAATCCCAAAATCTTTTTTTTTTAAACTCAGTTGGGTTTGGATTAACACATGAAGGGATCACAAACCCAATTCGTAATCGAACTCGTTTTCTCAACCTCATTCGTCGAGTGTTGTGCATTTTTCTGTGGGTCTCTCAATTTTTTGATGATTCGATAACCCATAGTCTACATGCAACCCCTTGCATGTGACCATAGTGAAACAAATTGATTCATAGGTTGTAAGACCAAGCTTGAACAAGCGAAGATAAATGTATATAACACAGGACTAGTAGTACTGAACCTTGCAGATGAAAAATAAAATCGAGTAGAGCACGACAACATATGGTTTAACCCTCTTTATCATTCAATCAATAAACCCAAATTTGTGTGTGCCTTCATTAACCAGGAGCATTATTGTTTTGGGATTGCAAAATGCATGCAAGGAATAAAAACCCCAACTCAAAACGAATAAAAAACCATTGTTGACCGACTCTATGCATGAGGTCGTGGGGTGTAAAACCAAAATAAACAAACCCTTGACGATGATACAACTTTAATGGTTGAAAACAGCTAAACGGTGAGCTACAGAACAAAGAAGCTGAAATAATCATATCCCAAATAGAGAGATAATAGGTGGAAATAAAATGCATAAATCTCAACAACCATAAAATGCTTTTCTTCATCAAACTACTTTTCGACTTCAACTATTCAAACTGTAAAAATCATATATTTTCATTCAACGGGGAGTGACATTCTTCACATTTCTAGAGTTATAACATGAAACAATCAAAATTTCAAGTACAACACATCATTCACAGAGCCACGAGTAAATTATTTAGCAAAGAATAACATTAGATGAAAGGGAGTCGAAACCATGGTACCTGGAGATGTGTGGTATTTATTTGTGTTTCGAGACAGTTGTAGTGGTTACAACCCGGCATCCAAACCCTTCCTCAAACTTAAAATGAATCAAATGCCAAACCCCCAAGGTGGTAAACCAAAACAAGCAGAATGCATCAACTTTTGGTCACGTCGCACTAGGGTGGCGGCCACCATTAATTTTTTACAAATCTCAAAGATCACCACATCAAAAACTCAAGTGTCGGATGATTGCCAAGTGTGTGCCATGTCACACAATATTCACATGCGATAAACATTTCCCCTTTTCTCATTAAATATCCATAAAACTTTTGAATAGTCTGCAGTTAAGGTTCATTATATATCCCATATACACTAAAACCTCCAAACCTTTACTATATAAAAATTTCAAATTCATTACAATTACAATAGCAAGGTCGATACCATTTCTATCGTATAACTCATATGATATGTTTCAAAAGCTATACATGTAATTAATGGTGTGCATATGATAGGTATACCATATATTTAAAAAAAATTGAACACCCCTTTTTTTTAAATAAATTGCATCACATTTGTCAAGGAGTGATGAAATAAGCTCATCAAATATATGTATGGAATGGTATAACAAATAAATAGGATGACCACTTTTTTTATTTGAAACCACAGACCTGTGAACGCAACAACTAGGAACCGTTTACTAAGAAGAAATATTCCAAGCTCATGTTGTATCAACAAAATACATGCCTTCCAATCACATCGGCCTTCAAGTACTTTTTTAAAATGAGATCCTCTTCAATTTTTATTTTTTTTAAACACTATAGGGGGTCCCACTTATTAGTTTATTAGTTTATTTAGTAACATATATATATATTAGAAAAATATTTGTGCCTTGCAATTCTTTGTAGGATAGTGACTTCATGACGATTTTAAGAGTCAACAATGGTGACTCCACAGGGAAGGAAATATAGTATTGGCTTAAACTCAACTTCTACTTTCGCAGATCAAGAAAAAAATTTGTTATGCACTCAAAAACTTTCTTTTGCTCTCGTATGCTCTTTCAAAATAGGGATGGTGAAAGGTAGAAAAGGAAAAGATGAGAGAGGGGATAGATTCAACACTCAATGTTTAAGAAAATTGGTCATAAAGTCAACAATGATAGTTTTAAGAGTCAACAATGGTGACTCCATAGGGAAGGCAATATAGTATTGGCTTAAACTCAGCTTCGGGTTTCGCAGATCAAGAAAAATTTTTGTTATGCACTCAAAAAATTTATTTTTCTCTGGTATGCTCTTTCAAAATAGGGATGGTGGAAGGTAGAAAAGGAAAATATGAGAGAGAGGATAGCTTCAGAACTCAATTTTTAAGAAAATTGGTCATAGAGTCAACAATGATGATTTTAAGAGTAAACAATGGTGACTCCACAGGGAAGGAAATATAGTATTGGCTTAAACTTAGCTTCTAGTTTCACAGATCAAGAAAATTGTATGTTATGTACTAAAAAAATTTCTTTTTCTCTGGTTTGCTCTTTCAAAATAGGGATGACGAAAGGTAGAAAATGAAATGGTGAGAGAGGGGATAGCTTCAGCACTCAATGTTTAAGCAAAGTGTTCATAGAGGTAGCACGATAGAAGGTTGTGGACCACACGTGATTGTCTTTCTTTCTATTTCAACTACTTATCAGTACTCGAGCATACTTTTGCAAGCAAGGAAAAATTGTGGTTGTACAGACTTATCTAAATCAGTTTGAAATAAAGTCCACAAAATTGAGAATCAAGCAAAAAAGACATAAAATTGTAGTGAAATGAAAAAAATAAAGTTGCAATCAAAACTCAAGAAAAATTGAAATTAAATAAACATAAATGATGAAATAAAGTGCAGAAACAAAGAAACTATACAACCTAAACTGATATTTACATGAAACATTAATTCAGAAAATGAAATTTCTAGCTAGGATCAACATAACGTTTCAAATGGGAGCCATTATTCGTAAAAGAGAATAATCTCTCTTCAAAATCCTTTAACATGTAAGTATTATTTCTGACTATTATAGAGATTTTGTAAGGACCTAGTGAGGGTTTCTAGAATTTGGAGTGTTTTCCTTTACCATCATGTGCGGAGTCCCAAAGCAAGAATTTTCCATTTACTTTAAACTTGGAATATTTAGCATGCTTATCAAAGTATGTCCTAACTTTCTGCTTCCTTTTTTAAGATTTTTCAATGCATGATTCCTTGGTTCTTCTAAGGCTAGCAGAGAATTCATCCTCTGGGAAACATCTATAGAATTCAATTCTTCAGCCTGCATAGCTAAATGGGGAGATGAGAGTTCAAGTTCAACAGGAATAACAACTTCTTGGCCATATAAAAGTTGAAAAGGAGTGTGACTAGTGCTAATTTTGGTGGTTATGCAATCATCCCATAATGCATATATGAGGAGGGTATTCCATTGGCGGGGCTTATCGTCAATAATCATTTTCATAATTCTGATCAGGTTCTTGTTAGTGGACTCATCTTTCCCATTACCTTGAGGGTAATAGGTGGATGAGGTAAAGTTCTTGACCCTGAATGTTTTCAGAAAATGAGTAAACTTTGCTTAAATAAATGGTGATCCATTTTTCAAAATTATTTTGAGTGGAAGAGCAAAGCGAGAAAAGATATTAGATTCTAAGAAGTTAATAACCAATTCATTCTATGCATTATTAAGAGGGACGACTTCAATCCACTTGGTAAAGTAGTCAATTGTTGTCAATATAAATATATGCCCTACAAAATATGGGGGTTTAATAGGGCCGATAAAGTCCAATCCCCATTTAGAAAATGGGAAGTCCGATAAAATTAGTTGTAAAAGCATAGTAGAAAATTGTTCTCGACCAGAAAATTTTTGATATTTATCACAAGCCTAAACAAACTTGAAAGAATATTGAAACATCAAGGGCCAAAAATAACCATCTCTTATAATCTTGAAAGTTGTATCTTTTGCTACGGAATGGCCACCAATATGGAGGTTAGAATCTGTTGATCCATGAAATTCATTCAAAAAAATTTGGGCTGCTTTATCATCAATACATCTTAACAACAACCCATCGTCATATATACGAAATAAAATGTTTCCTAAGATGAGGAATTATGGAGATATCAAGTGCAGTCTTCTACACTGATGTGAATCTAAATGATCTAGACAATTTTGATGTAAGAGATAATAAATGATATCCTTGTACCAATGATGGTCAACAAGATCTATATCAAGAGTTTCCAAGTAAAACAATGTTGACAAAGTGTTATCATCTTCCTCAAGAGAATCACTTGGTTCAAGATGTTGAGCCAAGTGAAGAGCTAGATCACATCTCTTAATTGTATTGGTTGTAGTAATCATTAAATAATGTTCTTGAATTTTGCAAAGCCATTGTGCAAGTTTTCCTGACAGATGAGTCTGTGTAAGCATAAACTTGACTGCAAGAAAAGGGACTCTTACATGTGTTTTATTTCCTAAAATAAAATGCATGAACTTTCCTATATATTTTACAAAGGAGAAAGTGTGTTTTTCAATCAAGGTATATTTCACCTCATCATCTGAAAAAAATTGACTCATATAGGCTATATAATTTTCTTGATTTTGGTCATCAACTTGTAGAGCGATGGAAATATTTCCGCTTTTGTGGCATTGGTATATATGATGAAGTATTTACTGAAATCAAGATTGGATAAGACTGGTGCAAAGATGATTTCCTTTTGTATTCCTATAAAATCTTTTTCTACCTCATCATTCCAAGAGAAGGTTCTATCCTGCTTCAACAAATTATGAATAGGTTTAACCATCACGGTGAAGTCAAGAACAAACCTCCTAACAAAGTTAATAGTACCCACGAAATCTTGAACTCCTTGTTTGGAGGTAGGGGAAGGGAGGTTGATAATCGAAACAACTCTCTTAGGGTTAATACTAATACTGCAGTCAGAAACAATATGACCAAGGAGTTTTCCTTGAGTGACTCTGAAAATAGACTTAGAAGGATTCAATGACATACTAAATTTTCTGCATCGTAGAAATACTTTCCTAAGATGACCAAAATGATATGATCGGTTCTTAGAGTAAACAATTAAGTCATCAAGATAAACCTGAATTATCTTACCAATCAAATCGTCGAAATATATTTGCAAAGCTCTCTAGAATGTGGCACATGTGTTAGACAGGAAAAAAGACACGTGTTCATAGGAAAATGTGCCCCATCTAGTGGTGAATGTGTATTTTTATTTGACATCCCTCTTGACTCTAATTTGATTGTATCTAGAAAAATCATCAAGTAGGGACATTATTTGAGACCCGACCACTTGCTTTAGGATCATTTCCATATTAGGAAGTGGAAAAGTATCCTTAATTTTATCTCTATTCAAAGCTTGAAAGTCGACACATAGCCTGATCTGACCATTTTTTCTTTTGTATAGGGACCATATTTGAGACCCATTCAGAATATTTTACTGGAAATATGATTTGAGATTTTAGTAACTTTTCTACTTCCTTCCTGATAGTAGCTTCAATGGCCGGGTTTATAGGCCTTTATCTTTGCCTTACTGGTTTCATCCCTTCCTTAACAAGAATGGAGTATTGCATTATGTTTGGATCAAAACCACGAAGATCCTCATACGACCAAGCAAATACATCATTGAATTCATGGAATAAATCCATGAATATTTATTTTTCCTCTTGTGAACACTCGACTCCTATTTTAAGAATCTTGGGATCATTTGAGGTTCTAATATTCACAGAGACAATGTCTCCAAATTTCCTCTTTGGCTCCTCTTCTTCAATATTTTCCCTTTTACCAACATCACTCATTGAAAATGAACTCTCAAGAGGAGTCAATCCTTTTGGAAACTTATCATCTTCAATAGAAATTACATCCTTAGGCTTAAGAAGTTCACTTTGTAAGAAATAATATATATCCTCATAATTTTTGAAAACCTACCATGATTCAACATTGTCAGGTATATGTGGGTGATAAAGAGACATAAAATTGCAATCAGGTCACTGCGGTAAAATATTTCGAGTAGAAGAGGAAGAAAAAATTGTCAACCTGTTAGCCATGGTATTAAGCTCCCTTTTTATGTGAGTGATGTTGAAAGACAACATATTTGAAATCAAGGCCCAAACGTCCTGAGTGTATCTTTTCAATGGATTCTTATTGGGATTATAGATTTTTCTAACAAGATTGAATATAAGCTCGGAATCACCAAAAATGTTAATATGACCAAAACCCAAATTATAAGAATTTTTTATGCCTAACAATAGGGCTTCAAAATCAGCAATATTGTTTGTGTAAGTGAATTCTAACTTGAAGGAGAAATTGTAGATTTTTCCTACGGGTGAGTAAAGGATAATACTAGCTCCATTTCCTTCACTAGAGCATGCACCATCAAAGTGCATGTGCCACAATCCATCATCATAGTCAAACTGTTCACATGACACATCATCTTCTTCTGTGAAAATAGAATAAACACCCAAGCTTTCCTCAACATAATTGACATTTAGCTCAGGAACTTTCTCAATGTAAGGTGTGATACGATATTCTCTGAGAACAATAATGTTATTCCCATCCTTAGGGATATACAAATGTGACCCATCCAAATACAAGTAACCACTTTTTCAAGCTTGCCATTCTCTCCCCAAGATAATTGAGTAATTGTTGACAAACATATCAATAACCTAAATGTTTAGGGTGGTGCATATTTATGGATGTGTGCAAAGTAATAGGGTTACATATTTGATCTCACCAATTGTGGATTGTTGTTGATTATTATAGGAGATCATGATTCTTTCATTTTCGTTTGTACATGATATGCCTAGATCTTCCATAATGATCTTTGACATGAAACTTGGGCCTGAGCCACCATTAATGAGGCAACAATGGGATATTTTTTATAAAATCTTTACAAAAATATAGAAACGAGGGTAATTTACAGATCTCCTAAATTTATTTACACCTATCTTATTTGCATGAGACTCTTCTTCATTGTAATATTCTGTGAGGTTGGATATGTTGGAAGTTTTACCTTCCATGAAATTTCTAAAATGTTGTTGTTGTTCTGGAACAGTCACCATATCCAAAAGAGTAGCATCAGATTTTATGTTATCCAACTGATTTAAAATAGTATACTTTGAAGAAGAAGAAGTGACTTGATGACTGGTAGAAGGGTGAGCAGCTTGTGAGCCGGTATCTTGAGTGGATGTGCTAGGGGGGAAAGTAGTATTGGAAGAATCAACTTTTCCCTTATTGGCATACGATTTGTTTATGGTATTAACTACCATAACATCATCCCGTCGGGCCCAATATAAGACATCAATGGTAGCGTCTGGTTTCTTTCCAGAGATTTGATCCCTCGCATTTTTCTTGATTTCACAAGTGCTTTCCTCGTGATGTTCTTCGCAAAAATTACACCATGCTCTAGGCAATATGGCTTTTGGCTGAAAGTTAGTATTTGTGAAATCCCTAGTTTCAGCATGGGTGGAAGTTTCAATAGTCGTAGCAGGAGTAATTCCATTTCTCTCAAAAGAAATCATTCAATTATTAATGTCTTGCATAAGCTGCAGAACGATAGACATATCAGTTTGTTTGGCATAGTCTTATTTAGGAAGACTAGTTTTGTCTAGATGATATTCATACTCCAAACATGTTTGAAGGTAAGATCTAATATTATCTATGGATGTCTCTTTCAATATTTGACGATAGGCAAAGGGTAAATCATTGTATTAATGCATGAACACAACTTGATTTTATGGTCTGATTAGTTTAGGTATTTGATTATATAACTTGGTGAAGAGAAGATTGAAAGTTTTAATGGTTTCACATTTTTTATATGTAATATTATTGTACTCCTTTAATCGATCATCTGGGCTTTTAGGTTTCCCAAAAGTGGACTTCAAATAGTAGACTAATTCATCCTAGGTAGACAAAATCTTCGAAGACAAATCAAAGAAATAAGCCCTAGCTTTTCCTTCTAAAGAGTTAACAAATAAGCACATGCATGTATCATTGTCATTTGTGCCAATGTTATGACAATCATTTAGGAGAGAAATCAAATATTTGTCCGTAGAAATGGTATCATTTCCTGAGAACTTGGGAAAATGATCCTTGAACTTAGGCAAAGGCTTAGATGCAGGTGTGATATTTAGGGGGGGAGAAACATGCCATAGAGTAACGTTGACATCTTCCTCAAATTGAAACAAGCCATATTTCTTAATGACTTTGGTTGTATTAGTGGTGGATTGAACATGGATAACATGACTATAGATACACCCGATCAAAGTGGAAACAAAAGGTTGTGATGAATATGAACCACTAGTGCCACCTCCAAAACCATTTATTTTCGTTGCACTACCAGTGCCCAACATTTTGAAGATGTAGGGAAGCAGAGAGGATGAGGAACTAGTCGAATCAGAAAAATACCGATGGAGTTCAGGTTTTTTCCCTTGGAGAACAACTTTTCTTCTCTCTACTTCGGGAATGAGAGTAAAGTTAGGTGATTGACCTCGTATTCATTGAGATATATGTGAGGAAGAGGACATAAGATAATCTAATGTTGGGGTGCATTGAGGGATAATCTCCTTTGATCATCAAAATCTTGTTGGAGATGAACCTCATCAGCAATAACTTCCCAATATCAGTATAATTAATTCCTAGTACATTAATCCTTGAGGAATTCTTGAAATAAAGTAAATGAGACATTGTTTTGATTGATGGGGCCTTAAATAATGATGGGTTGATCAAGGGTAGGCACATTCATGGTAAGAAATTGATGATGAGGATGGTTTCTAATCATCCTCTGAAGGGCATCCCATTGTTCCCTTATTTGATCTTCTTCAGAAACAATTTCCCAAGAATGATTCAATTTAGCTTGACTATTGGTAGTCTCAAGAATGAGATTGTACAAGGTAAGGGTAATGCTAGCTTGATCCTCTAGACTGTCACCTAGGTTGGGTTGTCTTTGAGTAGGTACGGTCATGATTCAAGAGAAAAATATGAACATAAGTATACAATATATAAACAAACAACAAACATAAAGTAAAGAAATAAATATAAACAGTAAATTTACAAGTGTACAAAAAATACAAACTAGGGGAATGAAAATGGAGTCCTACATCCCCAATATTGTCGCCAAAGAAAATGTTGAGTAAAATAAATGAAAGTCCTCCTCACAACATTTTTTCGAATCTTTTTTGGCTAAAACAAGATAGGTGGGATTATTACCTTAATTTATAGTCGTTTTCAAGTTCAATTAACCTTCAAGTTATTTGACTTAAAGACCAATTGTCATTTTAAATTTATTTATCAAATGCAAACTAAAATAAAGAAGTCTGAATTTTTTATATAATAATTTAAACAAAAAGAAAAATCACATAATATGATAAAAATAAGAGAGACCAAGAGAGTTGTAAAACCATCAATGATTTTATTCATTCATTATGTGACAATCAATACACCTCTCATACTGTAAAAGTATGGACCAGATGTAAGTCTAGCAACCTAAGGTAACATACACATAGGCCACTGGTGCCTTCAAATTAGACCAAGAATGATAATTCAACAACCAAAACTTTCACTTTGTTATGATTCTGCAAAAGAATCTTATTTAGTACTGAGAAACTAATCCAGAAACCAAAAGAAGTCTGTAGACTGTCAAATAGACAATCAACCTAGAAGCATATCAGAAACCAATGCCTCTTAGTCCTAGCTTTTCGTCACCTTCAACAGACCCTGCTATCACAATAAGTGTCTTAGCTTAGAAATCAAAGATGAATGAAGTAGTAATGAAATCTCACTTGGAAGTAAGAGAAAACATTATCATAGCAATGTGTTCTTCTCCCTCTTTACTTTGTTAAGCTTTCTCCTTTAAATATCTCCAAGGTAGTTGAATCATTCAACCACTTTTAGTTAATTTATTAACTAATAGCTAGTTAGTTAGTAGGAGAGTTGTTAAGTAAATTAATAATAAATAATAATAATATGATAAGGGTACTAAATAAATCTAAAAAGT